>QVRM01005873.1:0-93196 GCA_003439945.1 Dermanyssus gallinae | reverse complement strand
TGCTGCCGCTGCGAAGAAGAACAAGGGGAAGAAAAGGAGAACAAGGAGGATAATACGAGACAATGCAGCTGCCAACAGCTGCTGGGTCTCGCCATGGTGGACGGCCGTCGACAAAAGCGGCCTACTAATACAGCCTCCTACTTCATAGCGGCCGCTGCAGTGCGAGTGGCCGATGATGATAATGCTGGTTGCCGCCTGGTTGTCTCTGTCTGTCTATCTGTCTGTCTGTGTGTCTGGTGTGCAGACAAACAATTGGTTTCCCTATTGGTTCGCTGGAGTCGCTTTATTGTTGTTGTTCTCGATGTTGTTGGTGTTGTTGTTCTGGTAGTTGTTGTTCTCGTTGTTGTTGTTGTTCTCGTTGTTGTTGTTGTTGTTCTCGTTGTTGTTGGTGATGTTGTTCTGGTTGTTGTTGGTGTTGTTGTTTTCGTTATAGTTCTCGTTGTTTGAGTCTGTAACATCGAACAGCCACCGTGAGACTATTTCCGGTACCGACAGGAACAGCCGCCACTGGCGCAGTTGAAAATTGAATACAGGAAAACTGGATCTCCTAGCTTGCCGCCCGCCACTTCGGCTTTCTTCGACTTTGTTGCTCAGAGGAACGGAGAGGCTGAGAGAGAGGCCAAAATAGAGCCTAGACTTCGCCGCATAGGTCGGCCAGCACAGCAGCAGGCGAGCTTACACTTTGCCCCTGACACAACGCCGTTCCAACGCCCATAGTACTATAATAGCGAACTAGCGTTCAATAGCGACAAACGCTTCGTACTGCCGCTGCTGCTCATTAGCCGAAAGTTTGAAGCGCTTTTTTCCAGTGCACACCTTTCTGACACAATTGGTTTGAATTTCTGTATTTATTTATATATATATATATATATATTTTTTTTTGTATAATACATTGCATATATGTTAGACATATCACGATGGATTAGCTACGAAAATGTAAATATATATATATTTATATACATATGTGTGCGCATGTACAATGGCATATATTTTAATGAGAAACTAAGAGTACAGGTAAACAGAAGTTGTTATCACATTGTTCAATTCGGCGGCCTGCGCGCCAGTTCGCAATTGCATGATTCTTATTATTTTCTTGTATTTCGCTTAGTTTTAGTTGTCCGTGTGACGACGGAATGGCGTCTCCTCACACACGAGCGCATTTAGTAGGTCTATTTTGGTACAATAACGGTACAGAATAGTTTAACGGAGTACTCGACGTCGGGTGCAATAAAAGCTTTGCAGCATAATAAGATCTCTAAGCAACAAGCGCAGACGGTGCCGTCTCGGCAATATGCGTCGTGAATCTAAGCGTACGTATATCAATAGATTTGAGCAAAGTAAACATAGAGGTTAGCTCGTCACATCGCCATATACGCTGCAACTTGCATCGAATGGCGAGTAGTACTCGCAAGTTGACCTACAATATTTGCAGACACGACAAATCGTTGTCATACAGGTTTGTCCAAATTCTTCCCACATCAAGATAGCGGCGAGTGTTACCCTGAAATGTCCTGATCGCTGCATTTTGCGAAGTGAGGAATTGCATGTATACGAGTATGTATAATTATATATAGTTTACCCATTCAATTTTACCAATGGCCCGTTAAGCATGCAAGCATTACTTTAAACTAGAGCTTATTAAGATTATTTCGTTGCGCTTTTGATTTCAAAAGAAAATATTAGGTGCACTTTGATTGTTCCGGTTGTTAAATAAACGTAGAGTGGCTACGAAATCTAGAAGATGTGTCCGAAACGGCTTTCCTTTTCTGGACTCTTTTGAGATTGCCTTGTAGCGTATACTGTACATTTATTAAACGCGTAGTTACAATAACGGTAATATATACATATATCGACATTTACATGACTTTAATGTAATAGGCTACCGCCAGTTCTGGAATATCGATCGTTTTTTCGCACGATTGCATTGCACTGAAAATAAAACTTAAGATTCACGATTGCTTGTTATTTCAAAATATCGACATTACTCAATCTGTATAAATAGCCACGATCATGAACCTTTGGGGATAATCTTTGCCCATATGCGTATGTGTAATTTATTTAAACGACACCATGACACCATGGCTGAAACGTAACTGCATAACGTAGTTGGCCATGTTTGATACTAACATTGTAATACACGAGCCGTTGACGCAGCTTCTTCAAACTACAAGCGCCTACGTGTGGGTTATATATTAATACTCTAGCTGTACCTCAGTGTGCGGTATCTGAAATCAGTGTTTAAATTTCACTGTGTGGCGTTGCTTGGAACTACTTCCTGTACATTTTTTCCTTTCTTTTTTTTTGGCACTAGGAAAATTCAATATTTAATAAGTAAAACAACACTTGAACAGACGCGTCAAATTGCAAACGCCTTCGTATAAGTTATCGGTTGATATTTTGGATGTATTTCAATAAACAAACTCTATGTTTAGCCTACAAGTCTCAGTGTTTGGCGATGCTTGAAATGTTCAACTACATGTTTACGTTCTTTGCCTTAGGCAAGGCCATCGGTCCATGCTAAATATATATATAAATATATATATATATATATCACTCACGTCGTTCTCCACAATATCGACGCGATATAACTACCCCTCTGAACGAGGCTAGTGAAAGTTGCTACAGCAAGCTACTACGTAAATAAAGCACCAGTAGATATATATATATATATATATAGATCCATTGATATACATCTAAATGCGCATGTTTCACGCATGTGCTCTACTACACAAATGCAGTGTCTGGCGACGATGCAGCAAAGGAGTGAGCAATTATTAACACCGACTGCTCATTAGCTGCGAACAGGGACCATAGGATCTCCTCGTCGTTGTATTTGTATCGTCTTCCGCTAATTGTCCTCTGCATAAGTAAACAGAGCGTCCGGCCGGCCGGCTAGCCGATATAATTAGATGGGCTCGCATTCGAAGTGTTCAGTCAGGAGATAGCGTACCAGTTTGTTGTGGTGGTGGACCGCGTTGCTCTCCTAGCGGCGTCCCTATCCTCCTTCATCCTTTCTTAGCGCGCCAGTGAAGACCAGAGAACAAGCAGCAGATGGAGACGAAGAAGGAAAATAAGAAGACGGAGAGCTGAAGCCGCCAGGAGTCCCAGGAGTAAACGAGCGAAAGTGGAGGGCTGCTCTCATGTCATGGAGACGCCATGGTGTCCGTACGTCCGTTCGTCGGATGGAGGACGATGAAGGTCAACTCATAGGGACTCATAGTGAAGACCGGTGCGTGTCGAATTGCAAGGCTTCTTCTAAATAGCATGGGAATTATCCTTCCCCACCCCCGGGGGATCTAACGAAAGGTGCTGTTCCAGGAACTAGGCACTAGCAAGTGAGCACTGGCAACAATCCAACAAATGTGTTGGCTAGCCTTTGCCGCGGCGGAGCAATGCGTCCCAAACGCAAAAAACTGTAACTTACCCTTTTTATTACACATACTGAACGAGTATGTATCACTCCATGCGTCGATTATGGTAAGATGCCTTTAACGCCCCCAACTCCGCAGTGCTAAAGCTAAGAAACGTGCAATATCAAATGTGGCGGCGTTGACGAGGAGGGTAATGCGCAAACTACAGTTGCCAATGGCCGGTGTGTTGCCGGTTCAATACCTGCTGTTGATCAAACGTTATTCGAACGATGCTAATTGAAAGTTAATGGTTAACCGCACCGCTATTGAGAGTCGATGATAAACAATACTAAACTGCGTGCTGCCACACGGACTTTTGGGCAAACCATAGATATCTCAACACCCGCAATTTTCGCGTTGTCGCTTGAAACGCGCCTGACTTAAACGATGACCCCCTGACAATGTGATATGTGTACTTATGTTTTGTTCGTTTCAAGCAAAGAACAACAAGCCCAACCATCTACCCATCCATCAAATATATGAAGTAATTGTAAATCTGGAAGTCGGTTAACCATAGGCTGATAGATAGTCGGGGCATAACTGGTAATAGTTTAAAAAACAAACTCAAGGGCGCAGTCCACTCGAGACAGGTGAGTAGGAAACATGACCTACAAACCACCTTCCCAAAGTGGTCGAGCATCGTTGCGCTAGAAATGTCGTCGCTCCATTGACTTGTAGTCAGCTTCAGTTTTCTATTGCTCTACGTAGCCGCAACGGCTTAGCAATGGCCAGGGTCGAACCTTTCTGACCTTTAAGCGTTACATGTGTATTTTTTCGTCTCTTAGAGGATATACTTAAGATCCCCATAGGTATATACAACCCAGCATTCAGTGTCGCAAGGAGACAGCGGCTGTTTTTGCCGACACCGACACTCGCTGTCGTATCCAAGGTTGTGCTTGGGTAGTGCACTCGTTAGATTGCTGTAGTTGTAATGATTGCTGATGGTGATGATGATGTTGTCGTCGTTGTCGTTGTTGTTGTTGTTGTCGTCGTCGTCGTTGTTATTCGTATCGCTACTGTTGTTGTTGTTGTTGCTTATTCTGCCGAACCTAAGGCTAGTCTGGCAGATATTGTTATACCATATGTTTCTTCTTTCACGTCGCCCACGGACGCAATGGCGGGTTCAAGAAGCCAGCCATTATCGATTCCCACACGTTACAAGTAAATTCATCTTTTTCTCTCTCGCGCTCACGCTCTCTCTTCCTCTCCTTCTCCTTCTAGCTAGCTATTAAGGTGCTCGTCCTATCTTCCTACAGGAGTCGTCGTAGCGCAACGTTAACGACTTACTAATTCGAAGAAGCGTGTATGTGCATTTGTCCTGCTTTCGGCCAATAGTCCTGCAGCGCCGAATGGCCCGACGATCCGACGTCTGAACGTGTGTCGACGGCGGCGCCGTAAATGCATTTATAGATGCCGCAGCAGTCGTCCTGACACAGGGCTAACGAGGCCAACCTGACCGCCTCTACGACGCAAGAGGGCAATGCAAAAGGCCAACGGGAGGAAGGGAGATAGACAGACAGATATATATATATATATATATAGAGAGAGAGAGAGAGAGAGAGAGAGATAGAGATAGAAAGAGAGAGGGGAGAAACAAGGCGTCTACCGTCGGGTAGACCGGCCGGAGAAGAGCTGATCCCCTCAGGATATGTGCGAGCCCCCGGACCCGAGTCCGAGATATCCAAGACCCTGAGACACCTCAGTCCTCTCCTGCTCCTGCTGTAACGTGGTGGCGAGTGTGTCTCATAGAGTAGATCAAGATAAATGAGTCAGTAGTTTACCGCCCCGAGGCCTCGGCCCTGCTGCCGCCGTCTACCCCGCCGGTTGTGCGCGGTACGGGGCAGGCTAATGATTGGCCATCATTACGACATTCATTGCGACGACGATGACAAGGAGCTTTCATGTGGTATGCTGGTATGTCTGGGCGACTGTATGAATGTGTGAAAGCAGATACGTGTGTACGTATGTGTATATTGTACGTATGGGTTATTTCTATGTATCTTCGTAGATGTGTGTAATCACAGCTAAGGGGGCGTGGTGCTTGGTCTCCTTGTGCCACCTGTATTGTGCTTGACCTTCTATTTGACGTATCCGTCTTTCGGATACAAGGACTAAAGTCTTGTAAAGCCTTGCAGCAGAGTTAGAAATTGTTGCTGTTTGCACTGGGCCAGCCTCTATTTCTCTCTATCTCTTCTCTATATATATAGTTTTAAATACTTTTTATGTTAGCACTTTGGAGTAAACAATTGTCTCCGCGATGTATATATATATTATTACTATTATATATGTATATATATATATATATAGATATATTATATATAATATATATATATATATATATATATATATATATATATATATATATATATACATATATATATATAATATATAATTTTTTTAATCCACTCTGGGATTTACCTTGTCTAAATTGGAAACCATGAAAACCAATTTAAGAGTGGCCGGTCTGGATCTCGAACCCAGGCCTCTCGAATGCAAGGCAAAAACTTTTGCCACTAAGCCATCTTGCTCGGTTTGCATATATATGTATATATATCTATATATATATATATATATATATATATATATATATATATATATATATAAATTCTCTACACCTCGCTCTCTCTTTCCGTTGCTACATAAACATGGTTTTGCTAGTTGTGGCAAATTAATTAACTGTGGTTAGCGGAATCATATGACAAGGCGAGAAAATAGATACAAACATTTCGTTTTTTATATGTATAATGACTTAGTGATATTTTACCTGCCTTATTTCATCCGTAGATGCATTTCCGGATATATATATATATATATATATATATATATATATATATATATATATATATATATACCAACACCAAATGTTGTGTGCTATTTCTGTCTACAATAAAGGCAAAGCCGTTACCTAGGGGTGGATCACAAGTCAGATTCAAACGTTTGGCAAGCTAGGAAAAGTACTATAGACCTTCTATTTTATGATGCAAAGGACCCTTAAAACAAAACAAAAAAGAAAATGCGGTACTTGAAATGTTTCGCATGGGAGCACTTTCTGCAGCGCGTCTGCAGATGTCCGACCTATGGCCATGTTACTCGAAAAAGGTTGCGGGAGATGTTACCTAAAATATCCTTTTCGACTGCATACGGTCGGATTTTCGTCTATGTGCGTGTGACGCCTGGGCATTACGTCGTAGGCAAAGATACAAAAGAGCAAGGAAATATTGCGCATCAGCTACTTAGACACTGTCGAATGCTAGTTGAATCATCTGGGCATACGATGCCAACATGGGACAGACTACAAAAGGGTAATTTGAGAAAGTTCGAGGCTAAGGAGCTTAAGAGCTTAAGAGTACGGAATGCGCAGCACTGGAGCGTAAACTTGCGTTAGTTCACTCGCCGGCTAGGGAGCGTAACGAAGACAGGAGGATTATGAAGCCAGCGTTATGAAGTGTGTATTATACTCAATTTTAGTGAAATGAACATAATTAAATTAAACGCTTGACAGATTAAAACAAGAAGTTTATATCGTGCCAGCTGGCGGTCACAAATTGTACACATTATATAGCCGAGTATATCTACCAGAGTCTTCTCACAAGAAGGAACAGTAGACTCGAGTACTGGACCCAAGCTGACACTTATGCTGTTTTTTTCTCTTTAATAATGATACTAGGTAGAAGAGACATCTCTCCAGATTTCAACACAAAGCCAAACTTCTACTGCTATTTACAAGCAAGCCTGATAGTAGCGTCATTGCCTGGGAACAGTCTTTACGTCGCACAACAGCGAGCGCTGCCAGGTTTCGTTCCCCTCCAGCCTTGGGGGGTTTGCAAAGGCTATTAGCCTACTCTCGCAGCAATTTTATCTTGGAGGCCAGACTCTTTTTTGGAAACTCACATGGAAAGTAAAAATGTTATTGTAGTTGTTAATATCACAGCGTATCAAATGTTCCTAAAGCTAACACTATTACCCATTTAGTGATAAAAAGTTTGCCTTAGGTGGCTCTACCACGTATTACCCACACTAGTAGTCCGTTTTTACTGGCAAACGTGTAAATTATATTCGTGTAGTATATTGAACTACCTACAACATGAATAATGCTTAACATAAAACGTTTAGATACATTCCAACGACGAACATTCGTTTACAGTATATAGTGTACACGTTAAAACATTTGGTATACATAATTTAAACCGTAGGAATGTCACTACGGTGAAACTCTTCGACCTTTACATAGAAAAAGAGCTGTGGACAATGGTGCAAGCGAACGGAATTAGGCTGAAGTCACTGAAAACATAATTTTTCATGCACATTTGTACGAGCTGCCATCATATAAGCAGAAGGCCTAGTAGAGGAGGGATACTTCAATGTTTTCCGCGTAGGGTATCATTAAAATCAAATAGCGTACCTTAACTGACACTTGGTGTGTACCTGGTACATCGTAGACGGCTGCCACCAGCTGGTGTGTTCAACACTCGGATTCCGTTAGACCGGTAATTTGTGTCTTTCTTTTAAGTTCCCTCGCCAAGTTTCTGTAAGAAGAGCCATTCAGTGTACTGTCAGACACTTGAAAAGATCTTGCTTGTTCTTGCAAGTGGCATAGGCACTAAAGTAAGCGTGGAAAATAGGTATCTGTAAATGTCTCGTCTAGCAATTTGTTGCAAATTAAATTCAACTAAAAAGGGCAATTCAGATACCAAAAGCGTTAAGCGACATAGTACAAATCGCCAGAAACGGCGGCAAAATCTTTATCCTCCCCGCACCTCGGTAGAGCACAAGTGACCAGCCTCTTACCAGCACTATTCCATATATTTAATAACTGGCTTCTAAAGACTAGTGAACTAGCTCCTTGCAAATTCGCCAACTCAGACCTATCTCTAATTGGTAATTAAAACACAGGCTGTGTTATACATATATTAAACAAACAAACGTGTTAATTTTTTTTCAATGACAAAGATCAATATAGTGACCAATAACGATTCAATTCGATAATACTATTATACAGCAAGTATTTAAATATAACTGCTTGAATGTAACCCTTGACTTCTACTAACGTACCGAAATCACATAAATACCTTTATTGCCAAACTTAAACAGATGATGCCTCAATTAGGGAAACTGAACAGTATTGGCGCATCCCTTAATGTGATGTTGATAGTATATATATATATATATATATATATATATATATATATATAGGGTGTTCCTATTTGTGTGTCCAAAACGCTAGGGTATGGTCAAACTCGGTGAGAAAATCATTTTTGCCAATGGGTGGAAACCGGGAAAACGTTTTGTTTAGGAGTGAGGATGAAATTTATAAAAGCAGTTATTCAGCCTTTTTTCTTCTACATAGTTGTGCAAAATCTACGTTTGCGGGAGAACCAGTCAACGCACAAAGGAACCGATCATACCGGCGTGTTTGGCGGAAAATTCACAATAAAGGATACATTACTAGCTTGCGTAGCAAAAAGCGAATAGCCAGATTAAGGAAAGTCATAAAAAGTCAAAATGTTACGTTAACGCTTTTTTGTGCAACATCGTAATTTTTTCCATTACGACCGAAAATGTACGTTCAAAAGACTACTCTCAGGCAATAGCAAATTTAATGCCCACTACATTCGTACCAAAGTGATGGTGCTGCGTTACGTAGTTGCCAAGTAACTAAGCTTTTTCCATAGCCATATCGAAAGCGAAGGCATGCATATTTCCATAGGGCGTATGAGAAAGTTAGGTACATATTTTGAGGTTTGGTAGAACTCAACAAGAGAATAAATTTTCCTAGTGGAAGGAGGGGGCGGAAACGTCTTGGCAAATTTTTACGGTTCTGAACGTGAAAACTTGCACGTAAAACATAACAACTATGACTGTCGAAAAAGCTTAGTGACTTGACAACTACGTAACGCAGCACCATCACCTTGATACGAAAATGATGGGCATTAAATCTGCTATTGCCTGAGAGTAGTCATTTGAACGTACATTTTCGGTCGTAATGGAAAAAATTACGATGTTGCACAAAAAAGCGTTAACGTAACATTTCGACTTTTTATGACTTTCCTTAATCTGGCTATTCGCTTTTTGCTACGCAAGCTAGTAATGTATACTTTGTGCGTTGACTGGTTCTCCCGCAAACGTAGATTTTGCACAACTATGTAGAAGAAAAAAGGCTGAATAACTGCTTTTATAAATTTCATCCTCACTCCTAAACAAAACGTTTTCCCGGCTTCCACCCATTGGCAAAAATGATTTTCTCACCGAGTTTGACCATACCCTAGCGTTTTGGACACACAAATAGGAACACCCTGTATATATATATAGTGTATTGTACTCTTTTATATAGCAACATCTTATCTTCATGTGATTCACAAACTACTAAAAATACCATCTTCGTTTTTCCAGGCTTATCTTTCTATTTTATACTTAACACAAACAGCAGTCGCAACAGCCCACCTCTAAAAATCCCCAATGCGTACTGGAACTATAGACTTGAATCACCTAATTTGGCCGGGACCAATAGGGATGCTTTTAATAAAGTTAAGAGCATGTACTTTACTTAAATTATTATTATTATTATTATTATTATTGACGCGTTTAATTTAAGCAAACGAGGGCACCTCTTGACAGAAGTTTCCAAGCACGCCCGGTCCTTTATACAATATTTCACCAGACATATAGCAGGCCGACTTCTCTGATGTTCTGTGAGGTCGAACCCAGGCCATCAGCCGGTTGTCAGCAGGAAGACATAGCAAGCCCTCTTGTGTTTAGCCTGCTTCTGCATCAATACGTCAAGTATGTGACATCCAAGGCCTCTCTGTTCTACCTTGACGATGGGACTCTTCCTGACAACGATCGTTTGGTGATACTTAGAGACATCAAGGATCTTAGAGCGTTCGAGCAATGGAGCGGGCTGCAGCGCAGCTCATCTAAATGTGAGCTATTTCTACAGAGTTTCGACGATGAGTAGATACAGCAGGTGATGGCAGAATTCAACAGCAAACTTCCGGTGTGATTTGCCCTGTACTGGCCGAAAAGGGAGAGCAACTCTCCCGGCGTTACCATCGGCTGGGCCATCTTGGAATACACCAAGCTCATTTTCTGCTCCGGTACGCACTGGGAGTGCAAAAGATCTTACGTACTAAGGACTTCACATGCCTTCATTCTGCCGTCAGAAACTGTAGACCTCGACCATCAGGTGAGAAGAGCCTTGGAAATCATCCTTGGCTTGACGCTCGATGATAAGGCATAGACGCAGGCAAGCCTACAGGTATGGCTGGGTGGAATTGGCATTTGCCCGGCCACGGATCTTGCCTTGCCTGCCTTCCTTGCCTCGTCACATGGCTGGGTCTCTCCAATGGCCGCTGTTGCTGCCGGCGGACTCGTCAACCACCAACAAGACGATGTCCGGAAATGGGACTTGCGCCAGTCTGGTCGTCCTTCTGAGGCGCAGGTCACTAGGCAGAGGGGGTGGGACCAAATTGCCACTTGGGCCACTCACGTAACTCTTCCGTCGGCCTACGTGGTAGATGTAGACGGCATTTAACTGAAAACGGTTTCATCCGACGCCGCCGGGGTGTGGCTCGACGTCGCCGCTAGTGGCCCCAAACTGGGCATTGCCATGTTTGTGTGAGAATAATGCTAATGTGATGAGACGGCACCGGCTTAGCTGCACTAAGCTGGCCCGACGTACGGAGGGCCGCCGCAACGCCATTCATGACATCCTCGGACGCGCCTTCAGACAAGCAAGCTACCGCGTCGCTTTGGATCCTGGTCGACTGCAGAGGGACGACAGGCGTCGACCGGATAGCCTGACCAGCCGGGACTGGGACCATAAGCGGCAGCTGGCGTAGGACGTCACCGTATCTGACACGTACGCTCTCGACTATCGTGCACTAGACAGCGCGGGCGTCGGCCACATTATTTTTTTACTAAAGGGTTGAGGCTCAAACGGCGCCTATACGCGCATCGTCTTGAGAGCCACGTCGTTATAGTGTTCGGTCTCGAGTTGTCCGGCATTTGGGGTACGGATGCACTCAAACTGACAAAAGAACTTGGGAGGAAGCTCTTTGAGGTCACAGCGGAGCCAAGATCGACCCCGCTTTTCCGACAGAGGGTGTCATTGGAACCACAGAGAGGCAACACCAAGATGATATTGAATGGTCATAGACGCTTAAGCAATAATAATATTAATAAGAATATAAGCAATAGTGTAGATCTTTATAATAAATATATTAGTAATTGTGATACGTGTACAAACTGATAATAGTAAATCAAATACTACTATAGATATTAATAATACAGATATAGGTTACTGAGATGACGAAACACGGATGTATGAAACACGGATATTTGGTAAAGACTGTGTGATTGAAAAAAGAAACTTAACTGAACTATTAAGGTATGTCTTATATGTTAGAAAAACAATAATGCCCTAAACTGTTTGATAAGAGTGTTTGTCTTGAGGATGAAGCCACTAATGCAGATTTTGAGGTGCAGATACGAGCATGCAATAATTATAAATCATCCTATCTGAATGTCAGGATTCTAACGTCAATGACGATCTCGGGTCGTCACTTTCCTGAATGCGTAAGTAGTAAGCATTGGTATTTCATGCCAAAGAAATGCATACATTGTCGTGTCCAACTGTGATTGCTAGATTTTAGCAATTTCGAGACCCCGTTGGATCCATCTATTGTCGCTATTTCTTTTCGTATATTTTTTGTTGTTAACAACACAGGGACGACCTTGTGCTGCCTCTTGAATCGTTCATTACGACTCTAAGAGTCACAAGGGAAGCAAGCCGTGTGAGTTTCCTCCCGCCCTCAAACCAAAGCCATTTCAAATATGCTCAAGCAGATGGCAAGCGCTGATTGACGCCCTAATGAAGGCTTTAAGGTCGTTGGTTTCTTGGCGAAACGACGACAGGCAAACGAGAACCACACGACGATGACTTGCTCCTACATCAGCTGTGTTCTTTGCGTTCTGTTTCTCACGATTACGTACGCTTGTATGCTAAATATGTCCGTACACATCACGCAGGTTGTTCCTATTTGGGACACTTTTAGGGAACAGCTCCGGAAGGAGCCTGAATCACCGTTCAGAATAATACTCTTTCTTAGCTTCCCGTTCCGAGGCTTTATTAAGGCTTTGACTGCAGTTAAGTGCCTTATCTCTCCTGTCTGCAGAACCTCAACGCGATAAAATGTCTCAATGTCATGCCTTGATTGAGTTTGTCTGTTACTCGCTAGCGCTTTAAGGCAGGGCCATCATGCAGCCACCTGGTTTTGGTTAATTACTAATCGCGTTGCGAAGCTGACCAGAGCAAGGAGCAGCACTGAAGCATAGCTCATTTCCCCAATGAGTCTTTTTTCGTTTTTCGGAGCAAACTCAGTCCAGAAAATGGCTCAGCTTAATGCTACGTCAGGTGTACAGCGTGCAGCCAGATGAGTCATCACTGACGCTTATCAGGCCGTTACCTCAAGTCTTGACCAAACCGTCAGTGCTCCGACCGAATAAATTGGCCGATATATGTATTTCGAACTCTGGGTCTTGATTATGGATGAGTTTAGGCGCTCATCGTAAAGCGTATCGTCGAAGACATGCGCTGAGGGACCCATTTTGCCTGGCCTGAGCTTTTTGGTATTCAGCTACAGTTTAGCTCTTTGAGAAACGCACAAGCACGCAGGACAACGTTAAGAGAAGTGTTCAGACAATTATCGCGCCAGGTTTGACTATTCCGCTCCATTTGTCTGTTGTCAAGTATGGCGACTGATACAACGTTCGAATAAAATATTTCGTGATCTCACAGTAAGCAGCCAGCTTATAATCTAAATGAAATGCCGTTGGATACGACGAAGAATACGCACAGCGCAAGTATTTACGGGGAAATTGGTGTATTTGCTTTCCCCGTTGGCTGTCAGAGCTTCTAAATCATGGCAACTGCCATTGCTTAGAAGTACTGCGAGTGTTTCTGAAAACTAGCAGGACAACTCATTATCTCTGATATATGATTTTTCTACGCATATGTATCTAAGTATTTATTAGGATATTATTTGTGATTAGTCTTAGCCACAAAGAGACAGTACTATGAGACGTGTCAGAAACGTGTCCATAGTAGCCGGTTTGACATCGGTCATCGGCACCAGCGAACGTGGTGGGTCAAGGCACATCTTGACCGGAATGCGTTTGGTGGCCGTTTTTTGGAATATAGAAGGCATTTAACAGAATTGACTGTCTACAAGAAGAGCGATAGCCGGGGACTACTAAACACTCTTGGATAAAACTAAAGAAATGCATAATAGCACCACTGCCCGCGATGCAGAAGAGGACTGACTGTGCCGTTTCATCACGGCAATGTGCTTGCACACACGTCTCTGTTTGCCATGGCCAAATTACGTAAACTTAAATTCCAAATTGTCGAGCATCCCGCATATGATTCCAGCTTGGCCCCGTGCGACTATTATCTGTTGGCAAACTTCAGAAAGTACCTCTCCGGAAAGAGATATTAGAGCTAGAGTGAAGTGATATGCGCCGTAAAGAAGTTCTGAGTCTAAATATTCTGAATACATCGCTCGTGTGTGAGGGATAGTGAGAATGAGTGCACTTTTGCTAAGGTCTATTGCTTGTACTTCATGAAACGGACTGTTTGATGCACTTCGTATACTCTTTGGTATGCACCTTGAATACGGCCTCGTTCGTGTCGTTTCCAAAATACTGGCTACAAAATGTTTTGGAGCACATATTAGAGAGACGCACAGTACGCGTTACGCGGACCAGTTTTTTTATGGATCACCATAGCATTTTTTTGCAGCCACCAGACCGTTGAGCTTTAGGCAAGGAAAAGTGTTCGCAGTGGCTTGGATATATCTTGTGCCCGAAATGGACATAATTAGCGCCCAGGAACGCACAACTTGTGCTCGTCAATACGCGGAGTCGTCGACCCTTCCGATGATCCAAGCCGAGACCATGGCCGGACCTTCATTAACGGTTGCCCAAGGAACTATCCGTATCCTCCTAGAGGTTAGAACTACCGGCTATGTTGCGACGCCTCACGTTTGCCGCCCCCAACACTGCTCCACCGCCCTCCGGCCTGTTCTCCATCATCTCTTTCTCTCGGGATCTATATATTTTCTTTTTCTCTCTCTCTATCCCTCTCTACATCCCTCTGCCTCTTTCGTCTTACTTCTTCTCTGGTTCACCCGTTCTTCATGGTGTTCTCGGTCTCGCGTGGGCATTTCGTTTTTTTGCCTTGCCAACCAACAAAGTGAACACCTACCTCATCTGCATACAACCCCGCTCCTCAGCTGACAGCAGGCTTCCATCTAGCCGAAAGAAGCGGGGCGGAGGCTGGGGGGGGCCGGAGCCATAACACAAGTCAGGTCGGCGGGGGCGCAGCGGCGCTACCCACAACCCAAAATACGCGTCCTGCAACGGCAGCAACGGTGATGATGAAAACCCAGACACAAGGCCCATCCGCTTTACGTGTGTCCACTGAAGTCGAACACGGGAAACGGCGGCGCCGACGAAGACGGGAACAACGTCATGGCTCACTGGCGCCTAGCAACATCAACGTGGCGTGTTTGCTGCTGCTGCCACTGCGTTTGCTCCTGCAGGAACTGACGACTCGGACTTGGTGCCGGGCTGGCGGCCCCGAATGGACGACGACTTCAGCCGTCATACTTCAGGTAGCGTGTGCGCGTCATTTCTCTGTAACTCTACGCGCTGACCTATCAGCGTACGGCGGCTCGGCGGCAACTTCTTTATTCTAGCACTGCTGCACTTTCATTTGGCTGCGCTGCCCTCGCATTTTGGCTCTCGCATCGTCGGCTCCTATACGGCGTGGCATTTCGTTTTTTTAAATCGTGTACACCGTTACACCCCTATTTACTTTACTTTGCTAGATTCGTTGTGTTTGTCTTGCTTATACCCGCATATATTACACGTTCTATATATATATATATAGAGAGAGAGAGAGAGATCCAGAGAATATGTCTGAGGTGTGATTCGATCCATTCAGCGACGCCACACAGGTCTTGTTGCCCGTTGTCTGCTATTTTATTCGATCTCAGCATCACGGTGTTGTTCAACATTAATTATGATTATTAATTATAAGGGCAGTAATGTGATCGCTGTAAATCGTCGATATTTTCGTAAGCAGGACAAATGCAACGAATCGTAGAGAGTATCAACATTAATTCCAGCCTAATTGCAGTAATGACTGTTGTTTGTTTCGATGTATGAGAACGCGCTCGTCTATTCGTCGATGATACGCTGAAATAATACTTCTGGGTATCCTGCCAATGTCCTGGTAAGATGTCGCATCCAATACACATCCAACAACATCTAACGAGAGCACTACGGGCTCCCGCCTACAGACGTTCATCGTAGAACCTTACTAGCTTACTTATCGACTGATGATTTGTGCACTAGACTAATCGTGCGTTTACTGCCAATGTTGAGCGAATGAAATGGGATATTAAGCCATAGCATATAGACTCTACTAGTTAGAGAGAAAACTATAAGAACGCTAGCAGCCACACGAAAAACTCGGCTTCTTTCCTTTGGTGTCTGAATTTAGTGGATGAGATTTCGACTTCGTCGCAGTTTCGACGACGTTACAAACTACCCGGACAGATGCAACGGAAGGACGCACTAACGCCTGAGCCACAACGTGCTGCGTAATTCACGGCTAGCATATAGACAGCGAAAAGAGCGTTCATTTGCCTAATCGAATTTGTGTAGTAAGATATCACATATGCTTGCAGAGGTTGTTAAAACTAAATTGACTTTAGCCTGCCTGTTCAGGAACCCTAGTAAAGGTCGGTTAACACTGCAACACTTGCGGCTTATGCACTGTTGTGTCGCCCGTATGAATATTCTTTGTCATAAAGCAAAAATAAAAAAAGCCTTTCGCTTTGCATTCGCTACCTGCCTAACCTGAAGTATGTAATTGACCTTTCTAGCAAACATATGAATTAAATATGTCGTACACTCACACACAAACACACGTATAAATATCAATAGACAAAAGTAGCCCGAGCAGGATCGCGTCAGTTGAAGATTCTTGTGCCCTCGTATAAAGGTACAGGCAGGACTCGACATACACACACACATATATATATATATACATATATATATATATATATATACATATATATATATATATATATATATATATATATATATATATATATATATATATATATATATATATATATATAGATGTATATATATATATATATACACATGAGTCTGTGTAAGTATGTCAAATTCAATTTCATCTACAAACTCAGCGTTGCAAAAGCGGATTGTCTTTCTGCTGTCGTCGTCTTCGTTTGTCGTTTTCATCGCAGTCTTTGCTGAAAATCCTCCCGCGTCTCAAGGGATAGTCACGCGCCGGTAGCAGCCGAAGCGGCGGCGGCAAGTATGAAGTGAATATTGGGGTATTTGAAAAACAATCTTACCTTGGGGGGGGGGGGGGGGTTGTTGACCAACGTCGACAGAAGGGAAAAGGAGAAAAGGCGGGTGAGGACGGGTATGGAACACGAACGAGCTAGAGCCGAAGAACAGTTCTCTGAAGCTCTCCTTTGCCCTCGCGGATCAAAATCTACGCCCACCGTTCTGCCTACATGTATATATATATATACAAACGTATATTTCTTTGTGTATATTTGGGATCAGTGGCAGTGGGTCTCAGGTGGGCAGGCCACGAGGCTTATCCAGCAATGTATCCAGAAAGTTACTCGAGTTAGAAATCGATGATGGAGACTCCGGTGAGACATAGCAATAGAGGAACTGTTATATATACATAAATATATGTATAAACGGGCAGTCTGACAGAGACACACACATACATAAGGATAACTCATAGAGAGAACCAAAAAGAAGAGAAGGCAAATGAACGAGCTGGACATACAAATGACGAACGTCATCGCGACGACAACTGTGATAACAGCGTCACCTCAGCAGCAGCAGCCGGTTGTGATGGCGCTACCAGGGCGGCACCAGCTGAGTACGTCAAGACGCGAGACCATGAGCCGGACAGCGAAAGCCGATGAAACTTCAATTAGACTCCCGAACGAGAACCGATGCGATTGCCGGGTCGCAGGCTGACGCATGCGGCCAGCATGCGCGCAGCCGCATAGGCATAATTGCTTATTTCTCCTGCAATATTGCAATAACTCCTTTGCAATAACTGGTCGTGAATAGATTCATTTTTTATTCTCGGCGTTTCTTAGGAACCTCTTAATCCGGGCAAATTATGCATGCTGGGTTTCCTCTTCCGAACATGAAGACATGCCTTATGCTGGTTTTTCGTAAGGTGAGCATTGTTGCATTCCATGAAGCTCGTATGCAATAGTCTCCTGGTTAACGCTACACGTTTTGCAAATGAGACCTGTTACTATCCCAGCGCAGATACAGTGGTCTCTGATTTGTAACATACCTGCTCGACATAGAGAGACAGCACATTCAGGCTTCGGGCATTGTCGCTTAGGTACTCCTGCGCCGCTCGCTCTTCCTTGTGGCTCAACTCCTTGACATTCAACTGACGGCGTCAGGAGCCTTGTTTAGTTTTTGCCTCTATTGGAGTCAACCAGCTCCATTTTAGCACTTTGCGCACTTGCTTTGCTGTGGAGTTAAATGCACACTGCCCAACCTCCCGCTAAAGCGGTGGTTGTGATGTTATAGCCCTTGCAGGTCTATTCTTCATTAGTTGCTCATTCTGTCCATAATTGCAAATAAGTACAAGCTTGTCTATCACCGCTCAACAATGGCTGTCGGTGACCGATCGCAGAATTTTTTTTTATAGAGGTTTTTAACTACCGTTATTATAATATGGTTACTGCCCTTGTCTAATTTTATTATTATTATTGTTTATTTTTGCTTCTGTTGTCATTGCAGTCGTTATTGTTGCTGCTAACCCTTAAAGACGTATTTTGATTGAGATCATGCCTGCTGATTAGATCTGGCTTAACGATGTCATCCGAAACGTACATCTATTGAGCCCCTTCTGATTGCCTGACTATGCGGCTATGATAAGAAGAAAAGAGAAACGCTTTAGGAAAACTGAAGATATTATTCGTGTTGCTTCTATTCTTCATCATCATCATCATCATCACCATAATCTTCTTCTTCATTTTCTTTTTGTTCGCCGCTCCAGAGTATCTACCACTACTGATCCACATCTCAGAGCAAAAGAAAGACGTGCATCTGAACTGTAAGCAACGACCAGGCAAGAAAAAACCAGTAAGCTCTTTATCTTGCTTTGCGTAAGCGGCAGGGAAACTCGGCACCAGCGATCCCCACCAGTCCAGCAGCGGCAGCCATAGAAGCATATCGGAGAGGAAGCTGTAGGGGAAGCTACCATCGGCCCGGATGACACGAAACAAACCGAGAACTCGTTGTCGGCATGATGAGGAAAGAGATCCTGAGGCTGGCGATGATGCCGTACTTACTCACTCAGACACCACTCCACGCTTGAACGGCTCGGTGCGAAGATTTATTGAAAACTAAAGCCGCCCCGCCGCCCCTCGTGTCCCGCCAGTTGTTTGTCCCGAACCCTTCAACGTGAAGTCCTAGCTTCTTTTCGGCAACCTGCCCTCGCGTTACTTCGGATCTATCGTCGAAGCGACGATACATTGTCGGTTCGACGAGGCGGAGTCGACGTTGAAGTTGATGTGTGCTGTCCGCACACCCCTAGGTTCGGCCCTCAGTGTGGGTCGCGCAACCTAAACGAGGTTTGTGGGAAGCGTGCATCGCAAAATTCGGACCTTAACTGAGTAAGTGAGTGAGGTATTATGCCGTAACGTGTCATTGCCTTCAGTTAGCCGTTGCGCGCAGATTGTCGGCGCTGTCCACCCTAAACAGAATATCTGGCAAACATTTGCGGCTTCCATGCTTAATACCGTGCTTGTGATCGACTCTCAGCTGTCTGTGTTTCTGATTTGTTTCTTTCCAATACTAAACGCGTTAGCAGCGGTTAGTTTTTGACTTGTATTTGTATCGGCATGTAAATTTAACGTATCAAACGTTAAATGTACATGGCAAGCTTCCTATTGTATGAAAGTGAAAAAAAAGTATTTCGTGAAAATATTAGATCTTTGATGCGGCATAACGAAATTCATGTTTTTAATTCAACAGAAAACACGTACATACATATGGAAAAAGGGTTTAGAGCACCTTTTATTATAAATAGGTTTTTGATTTGTCGAAAACCTTTTTACAATACACGGTGCTTTAAACACCTTGGTGGACAGGAGCAATATATAGCCAATAATGAGCGCTAAAAGGCATCTTATGTAGAGTATTCGTATAGAGTGCTTTCTAATCGCATCTGAGCATTTTCGACTGACTTATATCATTCTCAAGGGAAAATCGTTATACTATTACTTTTAATGTATTATCATCCAATCCGTTTTACCTCAGTTAACTCAATAACGATGAGACTAAACAACGGAAGAATGATATTTTGTTTTAGGCTATTCTCGACTATCTTATGACATTTTCAACTCGGTAAACCTAAACTTATGAACCCCATTAGCTGCACTTATTGGCCATAAAATGCAATTATGTGATCTTTACAGATTTTAGTAAAACATTTCCAAAACATAAAGGTAAAGCTAGATCTTTATTGATAACTGTACGGAGAAGCGTAAGTTAGCGCTTTCTGCAAAGTTGTACAGCCGATTTTTCATTAAACCCTGTTGTGCGACGCCTAGCATTATTGATACGCTTCAATTAGTACGTCGGACATAGGGTCTAAAAGTTTTAGGCCAATAATTAAATAGATTGCAAAGAACCGTAATATTTTTAAGAGGACGTGTGATAAGAGTATTACGGAATGAGAGCGAGCAAGATGGCTTAGCGGCAAGGCCTGTGCCTTGCATTCGGGAAGACTGGGTTCAAAACCTAGACCGACCACTCTTAAATTGGTTTGCATGTTTTCAATTTAGACAAGGTAAATGCCGGAGTAGACTAAAAATTAGCCATGACATGAAAAAAACCGTACAACCGATGCAATCCATGTGCTTCAGTCAGAGATAGAGCGAGCTGTGGCAAAGCCCGGAGGCCATTTGTATGCAGTCTTTATAGACTGCGTCAAGGCTTTTGACAAAGCACCTCGAGATCTCCTGGTGAAGTCATTCCGATACGCAGGGGTTGGTGGCTCTCTTCTTGGCGTAATTTCCAGTTTCTTTGATGAGGACACCTTACTGGTACAAGGTGAGCAGGAAGTGTTGCAGGTAAGGCAAAATGTGGGAACCCCGCAAGGCGACCCATTGAGCTGCGTCTCCTTCACTCTTCTGCTTGCCGATTTTGTTGATTATATTCGACAAGAGTTCCAGAAGGCCACAGTTGTGATGTACGCAGATGACATAGTGGTCGCTCATTACGACCTGGGTGCCATCAAGCGCATCACTTCTCTGGCGGAGGTGTTCCTTGTCTCAAGAGGGCTGGAAATAAACGCCATGAAGACCAAGGCTATGAAATTCAGAAGAGGAGGTCGATTGGCTGCTAAAGACGTTATACGTTGCGGCGGCCAATCCTTGGAATTCGTTAACTCTTTCCGGTATCTGGGGCTTCGGCTTCATTATACTGGGACGACCTTCACTGCTCACATCGTCGAGAGAACGCGCACAGCCCTAATTTCTCTTTATGGAGAAATAGGCGATGTCCGGCGACTGTCCGTCCCGACGGCAGTGGCGCTTTTCTACCTCAAGGTTGTTCCGGCGCTGATGTATGGTCTTGACAGAGTATGGGAACACCTCACTCGGGCAAACTTTGGTTTGCTTGAAAGGTGTTTTACAATGTACATGAAGCGAGTACTTTGCCTGTCAATGCGGGCAAGGAGCCGCTTTGTGTACCTAATGTCAGGCTGTGCACCAGTTGTTGAGATCATTCGATTAAGGTTGAAGACGCCGCGTACAGTACCATTCGAGAGCTTTATCTCGGAATGGGAAAATAAAGTTGAACAAGTCCGACGAGAGGTCGGAGACCTGGATGTTTTCAGGGCCTTTCACCTCTGGTCTGGTCTTGCGTGTGACAATCGCCACGTCTATACCAGATACATAGTTCATGGCTATCATCACCTGGTTTGTTCGAATACGAGCTTCCACGAAGAGTACACCGAGTGCGTCTGTCGACTGTGCTCTCAGGCGTGTACGAAGTTTCATGCATCTGCCTGCCTGGCCCTTGCGAAGAGATCACTGCACTGCCTCTCTCGTATAACATGCCGCGAGGAGCTGAGTGTATAATTGTATAATATGTATAATTGTTCATGTTATATGCATACTCAATATGAGTGAAATAAATAAATACGATGAAAAAAACCGTACATGGGCATTAGCCTTACGGAAAATCTAAAAAAGATAACAACACATGACCAGTTTGCTAGTCCATTAATACAGCACTTTTTTCCGCAAAAAGAGGGTAAGTAAAAACTGTAAGACTAACTTGGCAACTTAGTTGGCATGCTTTGTAGTCATTATAAACCTATAGGTGGGGATAGTTTGAATAAGTCAATTAGCTTTACATTCTTAAGAACAATTGGGATTTCCATGTTATATCTTGTTCTTCTCTTCCATTGTTCTCTTCCATGTTATATATATATATATATATATATATATATACAGTGTTACTCTAGCCAACAACATAAACACAAACGTTTTATAGCTTTTATTTAACACATTTTCAATAAAAATGATTGTCTCTTCTGCATGCTTTGTTTTGCAAATGCCTGCTTTTGCAACTATGTTGCAATGTGCCTCGCTGAGAGCAGCACGACATTGCGTTGCTGGATAACCAAATTTGCATCGTTGGTAACCAAATTTCACAAAGGGGTGCTTCTTGTATTTTTCAAGAAGAAGAAGAAGAACAAGATAAGCAGTTTAGGCGCATATCACGTAGCCATGGCTCGTCAAGTGCAAATTGTCTGGAAAATGCGATGCGTTTACCATCTCGTGCCATTTCCTCGACTGTTAGATGTGTATTACACGGGAGAAATATTTGAATTGTATCCACCGTGTAAGGCCTACCCGCTCGTTTTGGGTCTTCATTCGTTAAAGCGTTAGCAGACGGTCTTGTTAACAGCACATACTCGCCTCCTCAGGCAGCAGGCTGAATATAGTGAAGCTCACCAACCGACAGCACTTCCTGGCTTGACAAAACAGCTGACCCTATATATATATATATATATATATAATAAAGGAAATGCTGCACAGGTGTGATAATTGCCACTACCACATTAGATGGCATCTACTGTGAGGTTTGTTCGTTCATAACCGTAGAAGGGCAAACGATTAGAGACCCGCAACGGTCAACTACGGTGCCTGTGGTGCTCGCCACAGCGAGAACTTGGCACACGTTACTGCCCAAGGCCAACAACTTGCATAAGCTCAACGGGGCAAAGGAGGAAATATTAGCCGTTGACCCGGGTTCCAGCGACACTTCTGGTCTCTGCCAGTAATTTCCGCCAGGTCAATGTAGCCACGCCCGTAACGAGCGTATGGGGTCGACAACTCATCGAGCTAAAAGTCATAACCAAAAGTACGAAGAAATTAGTATGACCACCTGATCAGCCAAAAGCAGCAAAAGTCGCAAGAACATTATTCGTATTAAGCCTGTTTTAATAGAAACTTGTTACTACACTCTTTTTTAGCAGACGCTATATATATATATGTTCCAGTGCTGCGTACACGGGCTTTCAGCCTTACGAACCACACGACTATAATGTTGTAATACACATAAAATACTGCGAATAAAACGCACTTAAAAAAAAAATATATATATATATATATATATTTATATTTATATATATAGTTGTGGAAGGTGGAAAAAACTAGGTACAAACAGGTGGACCAACATAGCATCGCCTGTCTACAACTTGTGTGATAATGGAACACGACGAGTACCGTGCTTGCCTCATTTGTAAAAGATAGTATGGACTTCGAAGATGCAATACGCTCTGGGTGACCAAACGTAGATTCTGATGAAAAACTCTGCTAGAAATCTACAAATTTGTGATGACAAACCGCCAATTAAAGCTGCGCAAAATAGCTATGGTGCATACGTCAAATGTTGGAGTACCAGTTATGCATGAAAATAATTCGAGAGAAGTGGCTTTGCACGAGCTAATAATTAAGCAAAAACTAAAACGCGTGTCAATGTCGGAGAGTAATTTGGAACCTCTAAAACGAAATCGGTAAGATTTTATAGACCAACTCGTAACTGCCGACAAGTCCTGTATCAATCACTTTAGGAATTATGAGGTGCTATAAGAAAGTGGACCGTATGCGGCAAAAAGCGTTATATAGAGGAACATTTTGACCGTAAAGGTTTTGGTGACCGTTTGCATCATAGCACTACGGCCCGCAATGCAGAAGAGAACTGTGATGTTTCACAACCGCAATGCGCCAGCCCACATATCTCTTGTTCCATGGCCCAATTACGCGAATTTAAGTTTCATATTGTCGAGCATTCCCCATATTGTCCGGAGTTGATCCCGCGCAATTGTTTGAAAACAATTTTAAAATTGCTTCAAAAAGTGACATTGATAACTAAACGTGTTGTGAGATGCTCCGAAAGTGAGTAAACTCTAACAATTTCATATGACTGGTCCTTGCCCAGTTCAGTGGTCCACTGAATTCAAAGCCCTTCAACGTCTCCGTTGAGGACGAAGGTCAGAATCTTCTTTTTATTTTCGTCTCCTAGTTCCATTGCCTCAGGGCGTCCGTCAAAGTGCCTCAGGGCGTCCGTCAAAAATTACCTGCACACTAGGCAATGTAGTGCATGTATCTGAGACATTGTTAACGACTAGGCGACATTCGAAGTTGGCCAGTCAGTTTGCTCGTTGATGCTTTGAGCGTACCAGCCCCGAGCCACAAGGGCGTCATCTCTATCAATGATTGCTCATTCGGGGACGCCGGATAACGACGCGGAATTGATTTGAATTGAACTGAGAACAAGCACCCGCACATCGTCGGCTCCACAAGCCTATTGCTCACTCGTTTCCTTGCCAGGCGAAAAAAAAGTACTCCGTGTGAGAGCAGCTTTTGTGCCAGTTGTGCTTGTTCCCTTTTCCATTGTCGGGCGTCTGTCTGCGGCAGCGGCGGCGACGGCGAGACAAGCGCCAACGAAAATGCTCCCCGCCAACAAGAACCCTCCAGGAGCTAGAGGTGGTGCGTTCTTCTCTGCTAGTGTCTGTATCGGATAGACGTCGAAACTGCGATGGGATAAAGACTTGGCATGGTGTGCCCCATGAACTAATGACGTTTCACTCGTAGAAGCCTGCACTGCTAACACACACTCACACAGACACCCTCTGCTCGTGTTCCTCTGCTCTCTTTCCCCTTTGATCGGGCAAGAAGAAGAAGGGGAAGTGGCACGGACAAAGAACACACATCACAGCTAGGGTGGGTGGCTTCGAATTGGTGATGAGGTGGGGAGGAGGCGAAAGATGGTGTGCTCGATGGGCCGCTTGCTAATCCCACGAGGGCAAAGCTTGTACAGAAGCAAAAGTAGCAATAGGCTGGAGAAGTTCGCTCGGGTAGAGGTCGTTTTCCTTCACCGTGTCGATATTCTCAATGCTGGCGGCACCGTCACGAAGCTCGAGGAGTTCTGAAGCAGCTAGACCCCTCCCTATATATACGAAGCTGTCGACGTTATTGGATAACACCTGGCCTGCTGCTGCTGGTGCTGCCGCGCCTTTACAGCATCGATGGGAAATCGAATCAGCTACTTACTCCCTCACAGAATTGTTAGGCGGCCAAAATTTCGGCCTAGCAGGCAACGAGCCGTCTCTCTCTCTCTCTACCTGCTGATCTGAGTTAATCCTGACAAGCGCTCCCACCACCCATAAGACAACCAACCCTCTCCTGCCGCATACACCTGCTGGTTGGACTGACGTTGTGGTCATATATATATATATATATATGTGCGTGTTTGTGTATAGCTGCGCCGAGAAGAGGCACATATGGGGGTTCGCGTAGAAAGATTTTGGCCTACTGTAAAAAAAATTACATATATACCCATGTTTAATCGAATCAGTATTTATTATACCATACAATTGGTAGTCGGTAGATTTATGCTTCACAATATGTACTTAACTTTGGATGCTAAGAGCTTCTATACATTTCCGCACACCCAAGTGTGTGGTGGCATCCGATAATATATACTCCACAGATGCTACAAACACATCCTTCAATATCAAAACAGTTCGGCATCATACATTTGTAATGGTGTCGCCCGTGCCAAGTTATTCGGCAGATTATTGAGCGATTCTTCTGCAAGGATTGGCAAGCGACTCCCTCTTTCCCTCTCCGAGAGCAAAAGGCCGGGTTATCAGTCTAGTTTTTAACTACAAATCTTAAATTTATACCGTTTTTATAGGCTCCATATAAGTATAGACGCTTCGGCTGCTAACGGAATAATGTTAATGCTAGGCTTTTAATAACTATTATCTCTCTGCTCGTCTATAAGGCAAGCCTTTGATACGGTTTGGTGCAGTTGTAAAAGGGCAATGAGGGTTGAAGCAATTTAAAGTCTTTTGCTTCTTTTGCTAAGCGTAGTACCTTTGATCTGTCTGCGTTGGCTTCGATCTTGAGTCTGCTGCTGAGATCACACTACTTTGCAGCTTTGCCAAACCAAAACTGTAAGACTTACGAGATTTTTCTAGAACAACTAAATAATTGGCATACAATGCAAAATTGACCCCTTAAACAAAAGCAAAAACGAAAAAAAATTCTTGCCGTCTTTTGTTTTAAATGAACAAGCCAATTTAAAAGAGGTTTTGCGGTTTTATTAAATCATCAGAGGCTCTGATGTTGGAAAGTGAAATCACCAAGAAAATGAAATACTACATCATTCTCGATGAGTCCATGTGGACGCAAAGTTGCCAGATCGACAGTCAGTTCTGTCGGCTAAATAAGCAAGCCAACAAAAATTTGCGCTGTAACGAAAATGACACGCAAAAAAGCATGCGAGGTTTTTCATTACATTGCTTACAACAGATTGTTCTGCGGGCAGATACAACTGTTCAGAGATTTTGACCCTGATAAAGCGACTTTTACCAATCCTATACACTGCTTTTCGTACTTACAAATAGTCGACGCAAGTCCGTTTATTTTGTACATGCACCAGAGCTCACTAGTAAGCTAAATACACATGAAAATAATTGAGGCTCCCCAGACTATCCCCTGTTCTCTACGGGCATATAAGGCATCCCTTTAATAGAGCGAGGGCCGGACATGTTGAGATATCCAGGGTCAGCCCAAGAGCCTTTGCGGCAACATGGCCGCTGGCACTCAGCGATATGGTTTATCATCTATTCTCAAGGAGCATCGCTCAAGGAAATTCGATCAACAACAGGGACTGAACGGTCGACACCCCGGTAGGGGGGTCGCCACCCCGGTAGAGGTGTAACCTTGTCTAGCGCATAAGTAGCCCCCTGAACCACGCTGCCACGTTCAACGCCTTCCAAGACCATTATAACCGTGTTCGTAACACGCTCAAAATTAGAGAAGCATACTTGTTGAGCGCGAGGAAATACATACACGAAATATGTTACAGCGAAGGGCAAGTTTGGAGATCTGTTCAGATATAATATTAAATTAGCAATTTCTAATCTTGCATTGAATATATTCAAGAGCTTTTCAAGTAACACGTATTTCTCATAGAACAGAAGTGCTGCAACACAAAACGTCAACTTTTGCACTGTAGTGGAAAACTAGTAGATGACTTAAACGATAGAGTCGATACTGATTGGTCAGCGTGTATTCAATATGTTGCACACGTGCAAATAATAGTGCAGTAAGCAATGACGCATAATGAACGTCCTAAGAAAGCCATCAACTTCTGTATGGAGGAAACTGACTGTATCGATGCACCACCACCATCACCTCGGAAACAGCAATTCGGGTCAGTATTACGGAGACAATCCTTTGCTGGCATTTTTCGAATATAAAGTGTGTTGCAAAAAATTAGCAACTCATGTTTTTTTGTGATAATTTCGGCTTGGTTTATTTGAATGGCTTAAAATTTTAAGCGCATGATGTACATGACGAAACATGAGTATAGTGTTGATTTCATTGCAATCTCAATATCGGTTCATACAAAAAATAAAAAAGTGTGAAAAAACAGTGTTGCAAAATATTAGCAACAATAGCGCCTTACAGCGTATTCGATTCTTAGCAGGGCTGTATGACTCATTTGAAACTACATATTTTATTCTAGAAACGGGTTTTTCGTCCCTTCTTCTGAATCAAATCGTAAACTCTGTCTTTCATGGAGTTAATGAGCTGTTGTAAGTACGAAAGTGGAATATTAGTCCATGCTTGCTGGACAGCTTCTTTGAGGTCCGACAAATGATTATATTGTCGACCATTTGCGTAAATCTGCTTTACCAAATGTCCCCAAAGATTTTCAATAGGATTCAGGTCTGGACTTAATGCCGGCCAGTCAAAAAGTGGCACTCCTTGTTCTTGAAAAAAGGCTATAGTGCTAGCCGAGGTATGAAACGTGGCGCTGTCTTGTTGAAAAACTGCGTCAGGTCCCTAATTCTTCTGAAGTGGGCTTCTAACTGGAAACCGACAATGCGCTGGTACATGTCAGAATTGTTTCGGCCCACAATCTCGACTAGATCAGACTTCCCATTATATCCAAACGCGCCCCAATATTTCACAGAGCCACCACCGGCCACACGTTTCGAGAACCATTTAGGTTCCTTCCGTAAGTCGTGCCAATAGTACTGACAGCCGTCAGAGCCATCGAGATTAAATTTCTTTTCATCCGAGAAGACGATGTTTTTCCACGCGTTATCCCAAGTTTGGTATCTATGCGAAAATTCACGCCGTGCGACAATGTGCTTCGGTTGCAGTCGCGGCATAAGCTTCCTTTTCGCGTATCGCACGTTTTTGTCAGAACTTAACACTCGGTACACTGTGGATCGGTGCACTGGCACTCCCAAAGTAGTTCTGATCCTGGAAGAAGACATTTGGTCATGAGTAGCCAACTGTATGATCCCTCGCCGATCTCGAATAGTCAAAACTGGCTTACGCCCACTGTTAGATCTGCACCTTTGGTTCACTCCAGGGTGTAAGAACCTGCTGATGGTACTCTTATGCCGTCCTAATCTGGTTGCTATAGCAGTTACTGTATGACCAAGCTCGGCATATGCCTCAATTATTGTCTTTTCGTTATCCGAAAGATCCTTTGTACGACCCATGGTTTAAACATAAGATTCGTTGTTAGTTCGGAACAACGACTAAGCTGTAGAATATTTTGCAGCTATATAACGATTGATTTAGCTAGACAATATTCCTGACATTTGATCCCTGGGATCGAATATCAGCTGTAGTATCGACTATCCTTTACAAACAAGAGCTGTGTTGTTAGCATGTTATTGTTGCTAATATTTTGCAACACTGTTTTTTCACACTTTTTTATTTTTTGTAGAGAGATTTTTGTGAGATTGCAATGAAATCAACACTATACTCATGTTTCGTCATGTTCATCATGCGCTTAAAATTTCAAGCCATTCAAATAAACCAAGCCGAAATTATCGCAAAAAACATGAGTTGCTAATTTTTTGCAACAAACTTAACATAGTGTCGCGGTAAACTGGGCAACGATCTGCAGCTATTCACTTACCTAGAAAGCATCTTTAAAGTATGACATTGACGTTGTGTCTTACTTCTCCGCTTCACACGGTTATTTGTGTGCGGAATAATTTTACAGGCGGGAGCAAGACAACGCTGAAATGGAGGGGGAATACTGGAGGTGGCGGAAGCCGAAGGGGAACGACGAGCAGAGCAAGCTGTATGGATCCGATTTGCAGTTTCTCAGGTTGCTCCAACCATTTACCCAGCCAGACTAGTGTCCGTATTCTGCTGTGCTCGCTGTGCCGCTGCTGTCGCGATTGCTTCGTATGTAATGAAATGTTTGTGAGCAGGGTACCGTCGCCTGGCAAGCAACCCACCAGCCAGACAGCTAGCGCTCTGCTAGTTCGGCATCTAGCCGGTCGTCGCCCAAGAAACGAACGACGACCCCCCGGGGGTTGCCCTCCCTCCCGTTTCCCTTGAATCATCCCTCGAAAGCCTGGGTGCAACGGAGGAGAGAAAGAAGAACAAGAAACACCGGCCGACTCGAAGTGCTGCAGCAGCAGCAGTAGGGGCACCAGCGGCGGCATCTCCACCAGCCTCCGCTTATAGCAGAGCCCTGCCTCGCTTGCTAAACGAATTTCGGGACAGGGAAGAATATCATGGACGGCGTCGAGAAAGATGGGGAGAAGAAAGAAAAAGAAAGGAGCGGATTGAAGTAGGAAGATGGGAGAAGACTGGGGAGAGGCACACAAGCGAAGCCTCCTGGGAGGCAAGCAAGAAGGCCGGTTGGTTCCGCGCACGCGGGTGGCGGCTGTGGCCGCGGCAATGTCGATGGCGGTGTTGCCCACCGTCGGGTCTGACGCCGGGCCGCCGCCAATGTGGATGGGACGAAGGAAAATGCCCCTGGCTACACGGGGGCGAGTTGGCTAGGGTGTGCGCGGGAAAGAGGGAATGGGGCAACAAACGCCCCGTTAAAGGCAATTCGTAGTAGTCGTAGTAGCAGTAATAGCAGCCGTAGCAGCAGCCGAGGACGAAACAGACGAGGAAGACGCCGAGTGGGGGAAGATGGACGCACACGGTGGGACGGATATTCGAGGCGCCGCCGGAGGTCGGAGGGATGGGTAGTCTGGGAGAGAGCTCTGGGGTAGAAAGGGGCGAAGGGGCGTGATGTCTGGGAAAGAATGAAGGTGTCTAGTCTTCTTTTTCTCGCAAGTACAAGTGAGAGTACGCGGCGGTACCATGGGACGTTAAGAAGACGACGAAGAGGGGGCAGGAAAAGAGGCGATCTTGTGGTGAAGTACAGAGCAGGGCAAGCGAAGTAGTGACTCTGGGAGGTAAAGCAGATTCCTTCTGTGCAACTGATGCGGGGCAAGCTGACGATGACGAGGATAAGAAAGAGAATGAGAACGCGCGAGGCAAAGAGGACGGTGATGGGGGGTTGTGGGTGGCGGAGGAGGTGGTGGTCGACATCGTCGTCGTCGTCGTTGTGTCTTCAGTAAGAAGCTAGGTCTCTGGAATCAGCAGGGCTGACTTCTCGAAGAAATGCCAGGCAAGGGGACTGGCTCTTGTGATCGTCGGCCGTCGTTGTCGTCAGATGAAACGGGTCTTCCTACAGCCTGAGTTCTACCCAGTCGCAGACCTACAGATGGCCGCAGGAGAGGTTGTGGGCGGATCAGCCTGGCCAGGATCGGTTTTTCTCTCTCTGTCTGACGATCCGCATCCTCCTTTGTCCGCATTTCCTTATCTCTCTCTCTCTCTCTGTCCCTGCTTCAGAGTAGACAGGCAAAACGTAGAGAACCTCCTAGCACCCGAGACCTGGACAACAACAACAACAACAACATCAGCAATGGCAAGAGTAGCAATAGTAGCGGCAAGAGCAACAACAAAACTAGGCCAGCAACGCACAAAGTGGGGAGGCGGCCGACAGGGCCAACTGGATACAGAGGACACAGTCGACGGCTGAAACCTTCCGATGGCACTACCAGAGGACAGTATCGCATCTTAACTGCTAGTAACCGCTTGTCGCCGTGATTCTTACGGCTAACCAGGAGACAGCACGGTTACGTGCTCTACATCCGGTCACCACTTCGAAAGCCCGCACAAGCTATTTCAAGGATTGTGGGGTCTCTGGCAATGGTTGCCCAAGCGCTGCTGCTGCTGCTGCCGCTATTTGGTGGGATTTCATACGAGACCCGAATTCAAACTGTCCGCAACGGGTGGCAGAAGAAGTACAACTGACTGGCTTCGGGGCAAGTGTTTTCTTGGGTCGTAAAGTGATTTCCTGCTAGAGGCTATACAACGGCACTTGCTACCGCAACCATAAACCAGCCTTCTTTAGTTTACGATAATCTCTCGGTAAATGCCCATGAGCGCCCATCGAATACGCGACGGGGCCCACAGCATTGTTTCAATAATAACGGAAGTGCTTAAATATTTCCAACATAGCAAGAGTTTTGGATATCGACGTGCTTGTCTATGGGTAGCATACACTAGCGATTAGCTTAGTTTGACCCGGAAGCGTATATGTCTATCCAAATATATAAATTCAATGAACACACATATGCATTTTATTCAAGCACTGGCACGTAGATAGTCAAATAATATTCTTATATATATATATATATATATATATATATATATATATATATATATATATATACTTTTCATAACGATAACTTAAACATGTGAATGTATGCAGTGCTGTAAATTTACCATGTCTGAATTGAAATTGAAAATGTATATATATATATGGAGAGAGAGAGAGAGAGAGAGAGAGATAGAGCGATATTGGTACAGGCCAGGGGCTAGGGCAAACGGAGCAGAAACGAGCGAGAAGCAAAGCTTAAGTAAGCAAACGTGCATTACTTGAATATAATACTCTGCATTAGCCGGAGCAAACATGATATCAAGGATGCCACGGGAAACCGAACGTGTAATCGCAGCCCTTGTCTGAGGCCGGTCGCCGTTATGCTCGATTCCCAATTGTTTGTTGTTTTTGTTGTTGTTATTATTGTCATAGCGAAATACAATAATGGCTTAAAAGGTATACATCAGGATACAGCAATATACATACATATATACACGCACGCATGCCAATTGCCGCTATAGCTAGAGAAAAGAAGCATGACGGAGCATGGCCATCATCCTTTCTCACAGAGAGCATTATCCACACCAGGCATCTCAAATCGAGACAGCTCGAGTAGCGGCAGCGACACTAATCTTAGGTATCACAGTAGTAATTCCAACATCAATGGTGGTAAAAGAAAATCGGATATTTTCCGGCCCTGTAATGGACGCGTGCGCTTGTGAAGTGCGCACACACACACACACAGAGACACGTGGAAAGAGTCCGACCGTTGGTGGTTGGTAGGAAATGGTTTAGTAGTCGAGGATGTTATAGTTGTCGTTGTTGAGGCAATAAAGCAGTACACAATGCTTAGGACGTTGTAGGAGTTGTAGTATTTAGCTTTCGCTCTAAGACACCCCCGCAGCAGCAGCTGCTGTTGTTGTTACTGCGGCTGCTACGACTGGTCTTCAAACATGAACATCTACATGGACAGCGCTCAGCGCTACCGCCTCCGATTGCCCTCCGGTGCACACGAAAGCGAGCGGGCGACTGAACAAGCAAACAGTGAAATTGCGTTCAGTTCGAATTGGGCCAGTTGGTTGACTTTTTGCCAATCTGCGTTTATCTCTACCACCCTCAATAAAAAATATATATATATATATATTCTCAATAAAAAATATTTATATATATATATAAACATATTGACTCGCCGCCTTAGGACATGTCCATTGTCGCGTCGCCTTAAGAAACTCAAACCTTAGGACTAAAATAAGGGTTTGCTAAGACGAGCAGCGTCGACTTGTTTGTATATATATATATATATATATATATATATATACATTAGATGACGCAGCACAAACTCGCCGACCCTAGAACATACTTGAACTAGATTGATTCAATACGATCTACAACTACTAGGTGGAGCTTTCGCACAAACGCACAGCATGTGGCGCTTGGTCTGACGTACACAATGAGATACAGATGGAAGGAGAGAGAGAGAGAGCGCGAGAAAGAGAACATTCGAGAGCAAATGGCGCCCTTGTAGGTGGGCGGACGAAGCACTGTATCAAAATTGGCTGGCAATAGTTCGCGGGCTAATTTTGGATCAACATATAAACTCAGGCGTAATCTGAAAACAAATAGACGGCTCAACAAACAAACAAACGAAGAAACATCGCCGCCGGACACAAAAGCGTCCGTTATTTCATCTCTCATCGTCTCTGTCCTTTGGGGAGGACAGGGTATACATAGTTGGGAAATATATGTATATACACCTAATACGGTTGTGAAAAAGAGCAATAGATCACTAAGAGGTTAGTTTATACGTTTTATAAACTATACATTTATTCTGCAAGCAATCATAAGCATGTCGCTCAAGTACTGATACATACGAGGTGTGTTCAAAAAGTATCGCGACTTTTGAATTTTTGCGGGTTACGTATATTCGAATTTCGATTTTTCGTGGCGTTATGTTGGTACTCATGTCTCTCACTTATGCCGACAAGCTCGGCCATTTTGAATGTTCACTTAATTGTTGACAGCTGCTTTGCTTGCACGTGTTTTGGATCGTCTTCGATTTTTACCTATTAAAAAAAATGGATCAAAGAACCTGTATCAAATTTTGTGTGAAAAACGAAATTAAGTGCGCGGATGCATTCCGAATGTTGACTGTGGCATACGGAGAAGCTACCTTGGACCGAAGCAACGTTTATCGGTGGTACAAAATGTTCTCAGAAGGCCGAGAAGATGTGAACGACGAAGAGCGTGCCGGACGCCCGAGCACTTCAACAACAGACGAAAAAATTAATGAAGTGGAGAAAATGGTATTGGCCAATCGTCGAATCACCGTTAGAGAAGTTGCTGAGGACCTAAACATATCGATTGGCTCGTGCCATTCGATTTTTATCAATGATTTGGGCATGAGACGGGTCGCCGCGAAATTCGTACCAAAATTGCTCAATTGCGACCAAAAACAGCATCGCATGAACATTGCTAATGAGATGTTGGACTCTGTCCGCGACGACCCAAATTTGCTCCAGAGGGTCATAACTGGTGACGAATCGTGGGTTTATGGTTATGACGTGGAAACCAAAGCTCAATCATCTCAATGGAAGCTGCCGCACGAACCAAGACCGAAAAAAGCGCGCCAAGTTCGGTCGAATGTGAAAGTTTTGCTGACAGTTTTCTTCGATTGCAGGGGCGTGGTGCATCATGAGTTCTTGCCACAGGGTAGAACGGTCAATAAGGAATATTACCTGCAAGTTATGCGCAATTTGCGCGAAGCAATCCGCCAGAAACGCCCGGATTTGTAGAAGAACAAAAATTGGCTTTTGCACCACGATAACGCCCCTGCTCACACATCGTTGCTTGTGCGCGAGTTTTTGGCCAAAAACAACACACTAATGATGCCGCAGCCACCGTATTCCCCAGATCTGGCCCCCTGTGACTTTTTCTTGTTCCCTAAACTGAAGAGGCCCATGAAAGGACGACGTTACGCTACGCTTGACGAGATAAAGACGGCATCGAAGGAGGAGCTGAACAAGATAAAAAAAAATGGTTTTTTGAAGTGCTTCGAAGATTGGAAAAACCGTTGGCACAAGTGTATAATATCTCATGGGGATTACTTTGAAGGGGACAAAATAGATATTCATGAATAAATGAATAATTTGTGAAAAAACACAAAAGTCGCGATACTTTTTGAACACACCTCGTAGATAGTCAGATAATATTGTGTATGTAGTTATGCTCGACTCATTAGTGTATTACATCTATTACAACTAAATGGTTTAATGGGCATGCATATATTTTTACAAAAAAATAAATACATATATATATATATATATATATATTTTGAGAGGCAACTATGAACAGGCTTGTGTATATGCACAAATATCCTGCAGACACAAACATACATTTAAACACATATGTAGTTTATAAATAAATGTATACGTAACCATAATTCGTCTAGTTAAATGACGAGGATCACAGTTAGTTACTCATTTGGTCGATAAAGGTTTCATACCAGCACGTTTGAAGCACCTAAAGTGTGGGGCATCGGCTAAGTTCACCCGTCAACTCTCTCTGATGGCCAGATCTGGCCATCGGTCATGCATAAGAAGATCATGAATCTAGTGAGTTCAATTTAAGCTTGTTTTTTTATTCATTCATTTATTAATCACCTTTGTTAGGTATATAGTCAAATATTATACATAAAAACACGGTCACTGAGCCAGCCTGGCCAGTGATTCAACTCTGGGGCACTCCCCCGCATGATATCTCCCACAAGCTCTCTCACACCTGTTACAGATACATTCTTCCGTCGGCTCATGGTACCCTTGAGTTTTACAGAGAACATGGTGGAAGCCATGCACTGCATAGCGTACTACCACAATTCGGTTGGTGCGATGCAGTCCCTTCCACGCATTGTTTGTCATTGCACCCGTACTAAAGAAGTCGGGGTCCACGTCTGACAATCTCACCTCCCACTGACAGATAAAGTCCCTGTAGGCCTGTGTTTCCGGCAACCGGAACTGGCGTTGCAGGTCCTCTATGAAGAGCGGGGTACCGGCGAGTAAATATACCAGACGATTGCGGCATGACGTGTGGAGGCCGAGCACTCGCTTGAGAAAGGCGGGTTTCACTCGATCAAGCCTCGCGAGCTGGGCCACGCTCAAGTTCTCCCAGATAAGCTGTATGCCGTAGGATGCCGTGGGCGCGATCTTAAGGTTGAAAAGTTTTAGCGCCGCGTTAAGGGAGAGAAGCGTGGGTTTCTCAATTCCGACGCCTGCTACGAGGGCTTTTCTGACATTCTCGGCGATGTGCTCGGTAAACAACCTTACCGGAGGTCGGAAGAAAGAGGCCAAGATACGGAAAGTTGTTGACATGCTCCAGTGGTGTGGAGTACAACCGTAACTCATTGCTGGTTGCAAGTCGACCAGCTTTACGGAACTTCATGGCCTTGGTCTTGCCGATGTTGATCTCGAGTCCTACATCCGCCACGTACTGCTCGAGCTTCGCTAGGCTCTGCTGCACCTCGAATCGGCTTGTTCCATATATCGCGAGATCGTCTGCGTATAGCAGAATGTCTGGGCGGACGGACTCTCGAGTGCCCACGATGCGTCGCGGAAGATCGTTGAGCAAGATGGAGAACAGCAGCGGACTTAAGTTGTCCCCCTGCGCGACTCCCGTCGTTTGCACAAAGGGGCACAACTCAGCCACCCCATCCTGTATGGTGATCGGGTTTTCCTGCAGGATTGCCCCGATGAGCTGGAGGATGTTGGCAGGCACGCCCGCTTCAGCCAACTTGAAGATAATTTTGTCTCTGGGAGCTCCATCAAAGGTCGAGCGGAAATCCACAAAGACGGCGTACAGGAATTGCTTGGCGTGCCTAGACTGCATCACTCCCTGAACTCTGGCCAGCAGAATCTCACACGCAGTCAGTGTGGACCTGCCTGCGCGGAAGCCGTACTGCTCATTCGGGATGGCGCCGAGAGCCTCGAGGAAGTGAGACAGGCGGGCGGTGAAGATGGCAGAGAGCAGCTTGTAGCAGCAGCTCTTTTTGGCGATCCCACGCCACGAGCTGGGCTCTCTGGGGTTGCCCTTGCCCTTCGGGATGACTGCTAGATGAGCACTCTGCCAGTCGCTGGGGAGGCGACCTTCGCGCAGACTAGCGTTGAAAAGGGCGGTCCAGCAAGGAGCAAGTACCATGGCCTCCTTGAGGTGCTCATTACGGACTTGGTCGGGACCGGCGGCCTTGTTGAAACGGAGTCGTTGGATGGCGCCAAGCACCTCGGTGAGAGAAAACTCTGCGGAGAGTGAATCCCGTAGCAGCATTGTTTTCTCGTCCCAGGCCGCTTCGTAGTGGAGGATGCCGCGCGGGATGGTGTCGGCCGACGCAAATATGCGGCTGAAGTGGGAGATGAGCGCCGATGAGTTGATAGGGCAGGTGGGAGATCCATGTCGGCGGAGCCACTTGTACGGTTGTCGCTCTGCCTCATCCAACAGCGCGGACTCCTTTTGTTCCAGGTACTTGGCGCGTTCAGCTTTGTACGTCCGGCGACACCAACTTTTGAGAATGATGAAGAATGGCCGCATCCTCGGGTAAAGTGCGGCTAGGAGGCGAGCGCTGAGCTGGGCCTGGTTGGCTGCTTTGCACGCACTGTTGAACCATGGACTCCCCCTTCTTGGCTTACTAAGACCAGCTGCGTATCTCAACAGCTCCGTAAGAGCTTTGGCATATTGGTCAATGCCTGGAGCTCCCGGCACGGGGAAGACCTCGTGAAGGCGTTCCCGTAGGTGGTGCAAGCTAATATGCTTGGCCAGCGGAGGTGGGCGGGGAGCAGGAGTCCTAGCAGCTGGCAGGAAGACTCTCACAGCCGTTGGCAGATGATTCTTGAAATGCCCTCCGCTGCGGAGGGGGTTGTCAACACCGAGGTAGGAGACCTGCTCGGATGGCAAGCTTACCGCGAATACATCAATGACAGATGATCCCATGTGCCCCTCGAAGGTTGGGCTTGCAGGATCGGTGACAACCCAACAGCCCGAGTCGGCCAGGGTGTCCAGGAGAATTCTCGTACGCAGATCGGCCGGGCGGTCCAGCCTACTGTTGAAATCGCCAGTAACGATAATGGGCGCATCGCTGTCCAGCGCACTGACGCACCGGGTCAGCTTTTCAACCAGCACCGTCGAGTTCTCCTTAGACGGCGGACGCACGTAGCCTGCGATTATGTTTAGCCGCAAACCCTGGATGACGACCATGTCTTCCTCAGCAAGAAGCACCTCAACATCGCCCAGCCGCTGGTTATAGCATACGGAGACACCGCCGCTGGGTCGCCCGGGACCTGCAGGCCCAATTGCGGGGGAGTGCGCGCAGTAGAAGCCGGGGATGTTGAAGTAGGTCGTGGCCCAAGTCTCCGTCAGCACAAGAACGTCAATGCCCTCAAACGCGGAGGGCGCGAGGAGGTCGAGTGTCCGAATCCCCTCGCAGTTCCATTGTGCAATTAGGAGCGGTTCCCATTGCGGCCCCTCCCCTTGCTCCGGGGCCTGCTGCGGCGGGTGCTGTCCCGAAGAGCCGCGGCGAGGTGGTCGTACAGAGTGTCCCTCGGCGGCGCGCGGAACTCCGAGTTGTCCTGCCTGTCCTTCTGGTGCTTCACTTCGTAGCGGGGACGGTGGCGGCGCCGAGTTTGAGCACCTCGGATCTCGCCAGGAGACCGGTTGGAGCTCTGGGAGGATCTCTCGCGCAGAAGCTGCCGGAGAGCAGTCTTGATGCCGTCCACGGCGCTCTTGTCCACGCTGTGTTTGTCCTTCGTGCCCGAGTGCTTGGACTGATGGGTAGTTTGGTCGTTGCTGACCTTGGAAGGATCTCTTAGGGACACCCCTAAAAAATATTTTACCCGTCGGGCAATCACCAGGGCCGCTTTCTTGGCCGGCTCACCCTTGTAGCTGTAGGAGCCGCGTTCAACGACCTGACACTGGATCTGGGTGAGGGGCACGTACACGAAGCCGGCAGCCGCGGCGCGCAGCGAGAGGGCCTCGTTGGCAGCCTTGCAGTTTTGGTTGAAGAGCGGGACGGAGAGCACGCTCAGCTGGGATCCAGGGCGGACCACCTTGAGCTGTTTGGCGAACTCCACCGTGGCCTCGATGAAGTCGTTGCCCTCAAAGTTGCCACACTCGTGGTAGCCGGCGTGAAGCGCTACGCAGACAGGACCGGGGGCGGCCTTCTCGATGGCGTCCTCGGCCTCCTTATTGATGTCCTTGATGCCCGGCTTTGAGCAGCTGCGGACGATCATAGCAGCCTTCCGCGGGAGAAGTTGCTTCAGTGCCGGTCTGAAGGCCCCAACAGCGCTGTTACCGATGAGAAGCGCAGTCTTTTTGGGTGGCTGAGCGGGCGGCTGGGCGCCGGCAGCCTCTTCTCGGACAAGCTGCATGTCCTCTTCCTTCTCCTGGCGGGGGCGCTTACAGCTGGCGACCTCCTTCTCGAGGGCCAGCATACGCTGACAAAAGAACACCATGCAGCTCATCATCTCGTGAGAGATGGCCACCTTCTCCAGACTGGTCATGAACCCCCTGATGTCCATTGGCCGCTGGCATCGCGCACAGCCGGCACTTACACCGAGCGGTGCTGCTCATGTCCATTGCCTTCTCGTCCTCAGGGAGGCACGTAAAGTGAATCGCACGCTCGCAGACCCCGCAGTGCAGCACCAGTCAGTGTTGTTTTTTTATGGAATAAGTATCCTGCAGGCTTCACTGTATCGACTTTAATTTTGGTTGGCGTCAGCGGAAATTAAGATTCTAATATTTTTAGAAGCAACCCACACGGCTTGTTGGGTGCTTCTCACCTAACTTGACGTAGATTAAAAACAACGCTTTTACCTTGAATTTGTGAGGAACTTCAGGGATCGCTACTCAGTCGGCGTTGGCAGTAAATAAGAAACGGATACGTTTTTATGACGCATTCTCGTGCCACCAGAGTAGACAGTGGTCACCCGGTGGCTCGAAGCGCGGAAATATAATGGCTGGCGTTCTCAGCAGCAGCAGCTTGAGTAAGGTTTCGACAAGACGAAGAAGGCTCTACGTTGACTACCATTTGTTTTCCGACCACTTACCAAAACAATAATAAGACGTTGCCATGGACGCAATGATTAAGTTACTGCATCAGCTTCTTATTCACCTAGACTGACTCCGTGTAAATTTTCCGGGTTTCCTGAAACCTTTTTTTCTTTAATATACTCGCAAAGCGCCAATAGATGTTCGATATTGTTAAAGATCACTAGAAAACGCGATTTGGATTTCTGCTACAAACGTGTGAATATTACGTGTCAAGAAATGTTGGGATGAAAGTATTTTGAAATGTTGCTATTTTTTGAATGCAAGCTATATTTTTGCACGGGATATATATCTGATTTTTTACAAATATATATATATATATATAAATGGAAAGGAAAAGCGGGAAAGAGGCGGGATAGAATATGTATACGATCATTTAAGAGCGAGTGGGCTATTGGCAGATACCAGGGCAAGGATACTGGATACAAGGATACATAGAGCTAAATATAAGGAGAGGCAAATACAGTATGTCAAGCATATGGGCTAGAGAATGAGTCAATCGAGCATATTGAATAAAGAATGTAAAGCCTTAGGGGGGAGCAGAGATATAAAGCTGTCGGAGGCCATAGCTCTAGGACCAAATGTTAGAACGAACCTATTCGATATTACAAAGAAGAGGTTGTTCCCATGGAAAGCAAATACTCAGTAGGTATTGAAGTAGACATGAATTATATGGATGCGTAGGAAATATATATGCTACCGCTCTAAGTGCCCCTGATATAAAAGGGTGACATGTGTATTTAGATATACATGCCATGCGGACAATAAATCAATATATATATACTCGTATGCGCCGCACCCTTATGGGAGCGCACGACTACCACAGCTATAACATGCCATAAGGTGCGGACTGAGAAGTCGCAGGTGGATACGTGCACACTCTACTCACGGCCGCCCTGGCCCAGGTCCGCAGAAGCTCGACGTATTGCTATACAGGGAGATCGACACAAGACATTATCTACACGTGATGGAGGATGCCGACGCATGGGCGATTGACGTATATTTCTTAGACGCTATTATGCGCAAGAAGACGCGGGTAGAAAACGCTCGCCGCGCGCGCTACGGAGGCACGCAGGCGCCATTGAGTGGTAGAGATGAGGGTGCCCCGCAATGGGGCTATGGCAACCCGGCCCTCCGTAGAATGGGTCGCCCCATCCCTTCGGGTTCGTGAGCTGAGGACACAACGAGATCCATGAGAGCCGGTGGAGCACGAGGCTCCCCTCCCACGATCTGGAAGTAGTGCCACACAATTCCGAACTCTGGGGGGTGGGGAGGATTGAGGTTTTTAGTGGGCGAATGTCCCACACTAGGTGCTGTTGGTGGCCAGTGCCGATAGTGCATTAGCGTTTCCCATTTTTTTATTTAAAAAAAAAAAATATATATATATATATATATAACATGCCGCCTCCTCAACAAGACTCAAAGGCCTATGGCGCTTAACATAACACGAGCAAGTCGCACGGCTTCCACAGCAGGCATACAGGTCCTTTCCAGACGTTGCGCCTTCTTCAACACCGAGCGAGAACTATTCTCCCAGAACTTAGAACTAGAAAAAAACCCTGACATGCCAAGCCCTTGTAGAGGCGCTCCTTAAGGATCATAAATCCTGGATTATTAAAAAAAGATTCGCAGAAACTGTCTCCGCGGCGAAAATAACCGCCACAAAAAGTCGGCCACCCTTCAACAAGGGGCAAAGCGACGATTAGATTTTCATAGGTTTGTGAGTCTGACACTACCATGGCTTTAACAACGACGTTTGGTGTGCATCACGCATTTTACCGTTTCATTATATTTTATGACGGCACCCGATCCAACCGGTAACTACTCAACACAGAGGAGGCGGAACCAAAAAAGTACAATCAACTGTCCAGAGGTGAAACCACGTCCACGGTCCAACCGTGACAATCGACTTTACAAGGGATCATCGTGGACAATCTGACGTCAGCCTTGCGGCAACTTATACACGACAAGCCCGTCCAGAACTCAGCGAGCGGTCACTGCGGCCATCAGCACAGACGATCGCCGGGGCCACCTCGTGGTGCCCACCAGAACTATCGGAAGCACCGGTCACCGCAGAAGCCCACACTCTACGACTACCTTGCATCCACGTTTCAGGGCAAAACAGCTCAAAACTGGCCCAACAATTATAAGTGTGTTTCAAGTCAGAATGGGGGGCGCTTGTAGCAACACAGTGTAATTGCGGCGGCAGGGCGAAGTGTACGCGCTCTTGATCTCTTCCATTAAAGCTCTTTGATATTGTAGTACTACTTCTCCGTTTAAATTGCATGGCTTCTACACGGGCCATGTTCTGGCTGCTCGTTCGTCGGGCCCTGGCAGACCCAATGGAGTTGTCACTGTGGGCTACAACTAGCGGTTGGGTAAAATGGTGACTAAAGGAGATATGGTCGTGATTTAAGGGCCACGTCCCAAAATAATAACTCGATACGTTCGTTCCTCGGCGAAAAATAACAATTCTGCACTGGTAGAAAAACTGACTTGCTGTCTGGCACTGTCTACAATGCCAAGCCCGTTATCTGCGCTAGAGATTATAATAGTGGATTGGACCGACCCCTGCGTACAAGAGACTTATCGGATACGCTTGCCAACGTTGGATGCTGGACAGACCTCACTATCCAACGTTTGAGGGCCACCTGAAATCGGGGCACCTAAAATTGACGTGTTTGCTACGAACTTAAAACCGGAACGCCAATGACAATCCCATGCACCATGTAGCTCAATTCAGCGACGACGTTCCAATCGCGGTTAGGATCTTCTTTCCGATCATCTCCACATCGATATGCGTCGGCCATCACTGACCAAGCACGTCAGTACTCAGAGGCTTCAGGAACGGCATCACGAGGTATTCCCTGTACCGTCGGCTTCGGATGTCAATATATACTCGCGTAAACTCACCGATTTGTTGGAGTGCGCTGCCGAATGCTGGCACATTGAAAAAGGCGAACCCATGGCTCAATGATATCCGTGAGCCGCATATGGAGTACAGTTGATTGCACGCCTTCTTATATGTTTTCCTCTATTCATATAACTCACTTTAACAATAAATTTGCGTTCGCAAACATATTGAACATTCGCAAACACATTCCGCAACCCAACGTGTAGTTGGGACGAGCCAACGGCACGATGGGGTGGCGAACTCGCCGCTGAATGCACTCTAGCCAAAGCGACCAGCTTATTAAATGACTTCACTCAAACCATACACGAGGGCCAATTAGACTCGCAACGAGCACCTTGAGGAAGAAATAATTCTAGCGCTCTCTTGGAACTCGCTATTCAGCGAATGCTTACAAAGCGGTCGAACCCCCGATAACTGGCAGAGCGTCCCGTTATCAGTTATCCCAAAGGGTAAAAGAAATCGACGTAAACCCAGCTTGTGGCGAGGAATTGCCGAAAAGAATCGAGGTTACAAACTCCTTTTAGCAATGCTCACTGTTTGTCTTTCGTTTTCTTGAGTCTCATGAGATCGCCACGGAGCAGCATGGAGTTCGCCCAGGCAGATCAACTCTTACTGCCAGCTACTAGAGTACTACTGGAAAATAGTTGGAACGTGAAGACAAACCCGTTTATACTCCATATTTGTGGATTTTCGATCTGCTTCTGACGGAGGTCTATGAGATAAAATTTTATTCAATCTGGCCGAATCAGCAGTGTCTGCCAACACCATTGGAGTTCTCTGCGTGGTGCTCTGAAACAGCTCAATCACCATTCAACATCGAGTGGCCAAGCTAGACCCCTTCATGCAAACTACGGCGTTGCACAGGGTGATAACCTCAGTACATTGCTGCTCTCTTTGCTACTGAGGGGAGAGATTCTTCTCGATGCAGGTGCGCTTGCCTTGTATAAAACCAGCAGATTCCAACTTTAACCGAGTTCGGTGCAATTAAAAACATTTTTGAGGGATATTGGTCTTGAAACTAACATCAATAAGATGAATTTTAGGTTTAAGCCATAAAATTTAGGTTCACATATGCAGTTTTCATAACCCCAATGAACTCTGCATTTGGTACAGATGTGGGTAACTGTGCGGGAGATATCATGCTGGTTAACAACTAAGCAGCCCGACTTAGTAAATATAATGGATGCTTGAATGTTTTTTATGTGTTATGTTTATCTGTACTAGGTCATTAAAAAATAAACGATATATAGATTGTACATTAACTAGTACATCGGGCTATGTACCATTGTTAAGTTGTTCTCTAGAGAGATTAGCTGGTGACACGAGGCGTCGTTGTTAAAGCCACGGTAGTGGTGTGGCACTCACAATATAAGTCATACCTTCCGATATTAATATACTCGTCGGTACACAATGGTATTAATAACTATCGCGCTATCAATTAGTGCAGGCCATTTGTTTGCAGCAGCTATAACAAAGGCAAGTGTAGTTTGAGTACTTCCAAGTTGAGACTTAGCAACCGACTCTGCTGTGGCTATCTGCATCTTCCTCTCGGTACGCGCACTACTATGTACCCAGATGGCGCCATGATCGAATTTCTAACCAATATGTTACACAGCTCGGCACTTGTATAGCCATCCTCGAAGCACGGACGAGTCCTTGCTATGCCGTTAATGCGTATACTCGCTTCTGCTTGACATGTACTCGTAGAACAGAAGGTAAAATAATGTCTACTGATGGCGAGCTGTGACAAGGCTGGACGACAAAGCGATTGCCTCGCTTGGTAACTGCCATGTCACGCGTGGTAATGTGACATTTAGCATGAGCTTGAACATGTCCGATGGTAGCATTATTTCGACACGCTGCCTTAACGGACTGGCTTAATAGACGGCTTTGACGTCAGATTTAACAGCAACAACTACGACTACAACAGGGGCAGCAGAAGCAGTACTTAAAGCAGAACGACAATAGCAGAAACGGAAATAACGACACCAATAAACATCGACACTAATGATTTTAACAACAGCAACATAATAGCAGTTTGTGCAACAATTCGAGAATAGATAGTAACTACTACTACAACTTACTACTACTACTAGTTAGATAGTAACTGCAGCGACACGATGTGGATGGGAGATTTGGCGAGGCCCGGCAAATGGACAGGTCATCAGTTAGCCAAATGAAGCTTCATGTGGCAGAATCGATGGCGGAGTAGACGGACCAACCGGCAAAATTCGTTGTCTTCATGTCGCGATCTAATCGGCTGCCGTATGCTTTTGGGCCAAATCTGTCTCTATGGTACTTATGCCTGAGATGAGACAGGACATAAGATTGGCTGATAGTCGCGTAGGTGGATCATTACTAGCGTTGTCAGGTCAAAATAGCTTAGTCTCTTTGTCTCAATACTACAGCGCTTCGATCGAAAAAGGCTGTAATTTAAAGCAACGATATTCGACGACGACGACGGCCTTAGCTCCAGGACGGGGGACCGTGGGTCGCATGCAAGAGCACCAGCAGGTACGGATTGCCTATGTAGAAAGGTGGCCTTCGTTTTCACAAATTGCATAATTAGATCATAATCGAGTAGTCGTGCGATCATTGTGTGGTGTCAAAGTACGAAGCGAAAGCCTGGAAGATGGCTCAGTTTTTCGGGGCTTAGCTCAACAGGTTAAATTCGGGCACACTATCTCACTTAAATTATTTACGTATCTTTTGGTCTCTCTTGGCGTTATTCTTTGTAGCCTCTCCACTTAAAGTTTATCGCTTGAACTTGGATTTCGAAAAAAATGTTTCTGCTGTAATTTCAGTAATCATTCACATACGCAGACAACTGTATTAAACTGAAACGTTTACTTGCGATAACAACAACATAATGAGAAGGGAACAGACTTAATGTAACTAAGGAGCAAGCAGTAGGAGGTAAAATTCGAAAATACCCATAAGCGTTACCGTCGTGTAGAGTAAACGAAAAGAAAATGCCGACCCCGCCATGCTCTTGTTTCATCCTAGAATTATTCGAATTTTTGATGGAGCCTGTTCTCAATTTTGACCATAACCGGTATCATGTCTTCGGGCCGGATATACTGAGATACTAAGGGTACTCCCAAGAGTCTTTGTGACTGCATGGCCGCTGATACTCAGCAGTTTGTTTTATGATCTATTCTCAATGAGCATCGTTCAAAGAAAGTTTGATCATCAACAGGGAGAGAAGCAGCGACACCCCGGTAGATCATAACTATGAGTATGGCATTAGCCCTCTAGACCACGCCGCCAGCTTTTGCCTCACCCTATAAGCTAAACGGTTTAACATACCCGACAGTCAAGCCTTTTAACTAGGTCTGCTAGTCTTGGCCAATTAGGACTTACCGTAGCATACCATACATCACCAGACGACAATCTCCTAACGACAAATCTGAGCCCGGAGGACAAATTTGAAGTAAAGGGAGCTTATACATATGTGCTACAGGCTCCTATAAAGAACTGGCTACTTCCTCCTCCCATATATATATATATATAAATATATATATATATATATATATATATATATGCACCGCGGAGGTACGTCTGGAGGGCACTATTGGGCGCTAAATCCTACAGGGTCTCTCGATCAACCAAAGGACATTCTAGAATTCACACGTTAGCAAAGGAGACGATGCTTTTTGAGAAGGATTATCAAATGAGGCAAGTTAAATGCCCAGCGTTAAAAATTTTCCTCAAAATGTGTTGCTTGTTCTAAAGTTCACTAACGAAAACGTTACATGAATCTTAAAGGTCACCGAAAGCATTCCTACTAAGGGGGACGTTTCTGTGGCCGTTGTCTAGTCAAGAACATAAAAATCTCTAACGGCTGCTTTCCGTCAACGTACCTTAGTAGTACAACATACGTTTCATTCTTATAAGGGCAAACACCTGAACGGAATGGTTATAACCACTGTGTGGCGCATTAAATCATTTTCTATGTTTACTGCAGAAAGTTTGACCTGACGATAAACTAAAATAAATCGAGATAAGACCGCAAGCCACGCACATGCCGCGCTATGCAGGAAAGAGAGACGTCAAAGACGTCAACAGAATTCTGAAAAATAAGCAAGTAAAAGGCGCCGAATTTAGAATCGGAACATGGGCCGATCGCACAATTACGGCGTGCGCTCTTTGATTTAAAAACATCTCCCCTTGCTCTTCTATTGCGCTTAATTGGAGAGGACTTAATTTAACCGTGGCCATTTCCGGTAAGCCGTTTCCTACAGCATACACGCTTTATCTCTCAAATTTTACGTTTTGACCGATCGCTTGGTCATTGTGAGAACGGCAGCGTGACATCCCACCATGAACTGGGTGTCTGCGAGATAGAAATGACAACCACGCGAGGCTTGTTGGCCATTAAATATGATGCCTTTTAGACGCATATATATATATATATATATATATATATATATATATATATGTCGTAGAATGATAACATGTATAGACACGGTGGGCCGGACGTTATGATCTCAACGAAAAAGTAATATCTAGAACGAAACATAGCAATAGAATAAGTCAACAAAATAGACCCGTATATGAAGGGTGAGATCGTAGTAGGCGAAGGAAAACGTCTAGCCAGAAATGAACGCATAGATGACAACAGTCGCTATGAGCTTTCTGTCCACGGCCCTAGTCCACTCAACGGCATCCAGTATTCGAGGACTAAGTTTAGATCTCTCTGATGAACGACGTATTGTGACGCTGACGTTCGGTAGCGTCTCGACCGACGCTCGTGAGCGATACGTGCTCATGCCACAGGAAGGACTGCGGAAAATGACTGCGGACTCGGTTTCCCTATCTTACCAGCCCTTCTCATCTTTTTCTCGTTCTCTATTTTTTCCTGCAGTGCGTTCCTGCGCTCCGTCACACAAAGGCGCCGAAGCTCAGGAACCGATGCTGAGCGCTCGATCCCGATTTGGTGCAGAAGTAGCTGTATCGGCTGGCACTGGTTGGATCGCTCCTCTACACTGCTACCGAGGCTGTCGCCACGGCTACCGTCCACAGCCATACGTTTTCAGCAAGCGACTAAACCGGCCAAGGTCGATGATCACCATGACATGGTAGGTGTCGCTATGCATTTTACGCACCGGTTTACATGGTGGCAGTGCGACAACACTCGGCGCCGAGAGAGCGAGTCACTATCGACGCCTCTGAATGATGGCACATTTTCACAAGCGAACTGCAACTGTGCAGCCGAAAATAGTCATCATCGAAGCAGACACACGTAGAGTTATAGACAGGGTTTATTTGCGAGTGCTTCGTACCTTCTACGCGGCCATCGCCCGATGGCCAACGTTGCCAATATGCACGACGACCGAACGACCCAGGTCGATCACGGAGAACAGACCGCCTTCATATCCCAAGTGAGCCACAAAACTCTTACATCCTGCTCTTACTATTCGAATTCACTCGACTGCGAACTTGCCTTTACTACACCAGCGGCCCTATCACTCATCTCGTGTCCGTCTACTTTGCGAGGACGGTAGTACTGACCCGACGCGTATCTGTAACCGCTGATTTCGGCCGTGTGCTCTCGTCATTGTGTATGACATGTACATTGCTACTTTAGAGTAAATAATTCATATTTATACCATGAAATGTGGCAATTCAAGAAAAAAATGTATAGCCCCTAAAGTGCATTCTAAAGTTCTTCTTCTACACGGCTTCTACACGGTCAGTATCCTTATTCCTTCAAAGCGACGCGATTCGACTGTTTCTGTCCGGCGGGGGGTTCCTACATGTGCTGCTGCTGTTCCTGCTGTTATTCGAATAATCATCTGTTTGATTATTCGACCACTGATGAAATTTCGCTATGGGTTGACGTCGAAGCGAAACGAAGATTTGCATACGTCTTTTCGAGATAGATAATGATGCAAGCCGTGCAGCACAGCACGGACATCGATGGGCACCCCTCTGATGACTCCGCCCACTCCGCTAAACATATTCGCATCCACGGTGTTTAGGGTATGCGTACGAACCACCCCAACGCTGAGCACGGTTCGTGTCACCGCATGATACATACTAACGCGCGATGGATCTGTAGTGACCGAACCGAAACGCGATGGAACTCAGTCAAGTACGCTGACAACACACTGACAACACAATATTGTTGGTAAACTGAACAAGTCATCTGCTCAGGCATCTGCGGTCTGCAGCCGTTACGACACATGAAACACGCATACAAACATGCATACATTCAAACATACATATATATCTGAGCGTTCGATAGACGTGTTACCACAACGCTAATAGGGGGCAGTAGCCGTAATGGATCGCGGTGGTTGAAACAACAGCAGCAGCAGCAGAAGGCGTACGTCGTAAACAAATATAATCATGATTATTGTTATCATACACTAATAGGAGTCATACCGTCACCGTAGTTCCGCGCCAGGAACGGAGATCACGGAGATCGGTGGTGCATCTAACGCAAACGCGGTCGCGCGCTGTATGCACGCTAACTGAAGGGACTATCATTTCCCATCGACAATGACTGACATCGACAAAACCCCACCGCGGCTGCCACTCCTTCCACTTCGTTTCTAAATGTCCTCAATGAAGACTGGGTAAAGTCATGCATGCAGGCCCAAATCTAACTGTGCTAACAATCCGCTGCCGGATCCACATACCAGTTGTTCATTGATGCGCTCAGTTGGGGCTGCCGCCAAATCGCACTACGCAGTGTATCATTGTGCTTTACTTGTGTAACACGATCTGTATTGCATGCACATAGAGTAACAAGTACAAATATAAATGTGTGTGTGTGTGTGTGTAAACGTAGATGAAGATTTTAATGAAGTCTTGCGCTACCGTGCCACTGAATAGTTTCACTTTCCTTCTTCACACCATAGGTAATCTACCTGGGCATCCGCCTCATGTATAGTAACATATATATATATATATATATATATATATAGGTTAAAAAATATGTGAATCCCGCACCTTGAGCCTAGCTTAGACTACAGGTAACTTCGTTAAAGATTTTTCCATGCGAACGCTTGCAATGTGCGCTACACATTAAGTAGACAGCGATTAATTTGACCGTTCCGACAAATGATCTAGTCGTTTTGGTTTGTTGTTATTGTTGTTGTTGCTGTCGCTGGCCACTGCGTCGTCATCGCCGTCGTCGTCGTCGCGACTGACTCCCCACGGTACGAAGTTGTCATTTAAAGTTTTTGCACCGCGTCTGGTCGGGGCGGCGAATGGAGCGACCAGTCAAGCACCGCGCCCCCATACGGCAAAGAGCCGAGCTCGTGGTGCTGCTGGCTTTCGATGTTGCTTGTGCGGGGGGCACACCTCTGCTCTGCGTCGGGGCGGCAGTTAGGTGCTGGCAAAGCCAACCCAGGTGGTTCGAATGGTCCGATGAAGACAGTATACGACGCACAGAGGCGGCCACGAGAGAGGCATAAGCCCCCGACGTAACTCATCGCCGTCTCTGTCATGGTGGTCGCTGTAGTAGTCGAAGCAATCGTCGAAGTAGCAGAGTCGTCATCATCATGCTCGACCTCGCCGTAGCAGCAGCAGCAGCAGCAGTAGTAGTAGTAACAACATTGCCTGGGGGATGGATATGAAGGCAAGTGGCGGGAAGAGGAGGTAGGCAGTATTAAGAGGCGCCACTGCGTCACCGCCTTCTCGCTTTCCTTCCGTTTCTGCTCCTCGTCGGTCACTCGCAATGCAGCAGCACGGCCGGGTGCACGCGCCAACTCCGCGCCGAGGGCGGGCGCGTTCTCGTGATTTCTGTCGTCGCCATTAGTTAATTAATTATCCCCGCTTGGCTGTTAGCTGACGGACGCTCTTGGACGGCGCAGCTCGATCTGGCCTGGCCAGGCCTGCCCTTGCCTAGCGCCTGCCACCGGTGTGCGGCGTATACGAGTGCCCGATGGCCAGACCCTTCGCAGCGATGGCAGCAGCAGTGGCGACGGCCGCAAGAGCAGCGGTGCCGTCGACAACGCTGAAGTAGACACATATTAGCTGACCGGGCTTAATGGTCTCGATGCGAGCCACTGCTCGCGCTGCGGCTGTTGCGGCTACTAGCCGTCTAGCTACCGGGACCAAACGCGCCGAGATATGGGAGAACCTTGTCGACGACAGTTGGCCCATGGTTTTGGTTCAATTCCCTTAGACCCACGGCCCGACCTGAGCCGCCCCGACGACCCCGCTCCTTTTGCCTCTGCCTTAGCGCCCCTTTGCCTCCCCCTTAGCGCCCCTTTGCCGCTCCCTTTTCGCTGCCCCCTTGCCGGCGCTTTCGGCTTGGACGCTAATCTGGGTTCCACTTGAGCGAATTGCAGATCTAATCAACGACAGCCCGAAGCTGAGGTGAAAATGAGCAGCCCACTGTTCTCTTCTGTTCGGCAGCACGGGGAACTCCAAGCAAGGGGAGGAGGACGGTGCGCTACTGGTGCAGGTGTCGTTGTCTCCTCGACAACAACGTTCTAGCCTAGTCTTTCCTCGTTGTCGTCCCTTGTCGTTGTCGTTGTCACTGCATCTGAATTAAGCGCCAACTACCAGATGTGCATGCGAACGTACGTACGTGTATCGAGCCATTACAACCGACCTCCTGCGCAATATGCGCACATATATGCATACAATTAGCATTTTTGAACGTTTGACATAATGATAGATGGACATTGGCCCGGCCCGTTTTGTGGCCCGGTATACGGATCCACAAACAACATTTTGGACACGCGTCGACGAATGTGCCGCCGTGTTTAGGCTAAGCTGACAGTAAACACAGTGATTATGGCGCCAACCACGGTGACAACAAGAAGCACAGGCAACTTTGCTCGACAAAAATTTGACCACTGTTGTGTTACTGTCGATTTGGATGACATATTGGTCTGAATACGCTGCTGCTTGTTAATACGTAATGAGACGCGAGGTAAGTACAGATATTGAACGTTTACCAATATTTCTCACGAAACAGACTCTAAGTCCTTTTCAACCAACCACGGTCGGACTCTCCAATGTGTCGGGGTGTGACCTCCTGCAACTGCAAATTAGGCAGGCTTAGTTTTATTTATGAATTTGCCCTTATAGGACTTTGAAAGCGATTTTGTTCGTTGGTAACGCTGTTTTTATATGTGGTCTTTTTTTATTTGTTTCAAGTTTATTCACCATAAATTGGTAGTGTATTACAAAAGTTCACATATCGTTTTGTAGGCTAATAATATCGTTAACACGTGCTTGTAGTGACGGTGTTTCGATAAACGAGCAAGTGAGTATGTGGTATCGTCCGATATGGCACTCGCCACAGTATTTACATACGCATTCGTCAATTTCATAACAATTTCCTCTTAAGCACAAAAGGTGGTGGTAGCCATGCCATGTTGTTCGGCATATTATAGATCTAATTTTTCTGTGATGACAGTTTCCACTTATTGCTGCAAAAAGCAGGACCCTCGACATAGAGACCCATTACAAATGCCATGTTGCGGGTTTCTCTAAATTCTTTGTAGGTTTCTAAGATCTGTGTACTGAACGGTATCTTGTCCAGTACTAAATCCTCTACTAGTGTGCGTTCATGGCATAGTTCCAGTGCGAACGTGGCCGATGCGTTCTTTGGCAAGCCTAAAGTGCGCTTTATGGCATTGGAATGACCAAGTACAGAACCTAAGAGCGTCACCGAAGTATGTCACAAATGTTCTAATGTGTTGTATATGTACTTCTGATATGTAGGAACAAAATAATTAGATTCTCACATCCGGGATCGAACCTGCGACTGAGTACATCAGAAGCTAGGAAGGTAATACGCACTAGCTGCCCAGACCGCGCCGTCACTAAATACTAGATTGATTTCAGGTAATCTCGAGTTACTTGTTGAATTTGCTAAGATCATACGCTGCCGATGCAAGGTGCCATATAGTCGCGGGATTGAAATGGCGCACTGCTCTACAAGCAGAGCTGTTTTCAAACACTCTGGGGCTACACAGTTCCGCTGAAAGGAGTCACACCAGGGCAAGCTTTATTCGTGTTTCAAATCTCTTTTTCACAACGTCGTAAACATATACAATATAATATATACAAGTATACTATATACAATATATTTCTTTTATACTATGAACAAGTATACTATATACTACCAAATATACCCTCCTTGGAAAACATTCCAGCTTTTAATGTGCTTAGGTTTTTGTATAGATGCATGGTGAATGATACCAACAAAAGCGCCTGGAAGGTACAGAGCGTATAGGAATTGCCATTAGGAGTAGGTACGTAGAGACCTAAAAAGTGTTTGCATAATCGCGCGTGTTGAAGTGTGTGAGTTGAAAACAAGTGGTTTGAGCCAGCCTTCCCTCTATGGCTACGTTAATACACAGCTGTTTGCAAACGACACGTGCAAACAATATTGCGCAATCCCACGCAACATGACCAGGGGATTTGATTGACGAGAACCACACGCAAAACGAAAGCGCATCGTGTTTTGGAGTATTTTTAGCAACACATTTTTTGCAACCGTACTTGTTTAGCGAGCGAGCGTTTATACTCTACATAGTAATATGACCAAAGAATGAACTTCTTCTTAACACCTATCGTTTAAGCAGAAGATTTGTATATACATATACAGTCCCTGAAAAAAATATAGGGCCACCCATTTTTGTTACATTTCACGCATTTATTATAACATATCGTGTTAAAATCACAGTGATACATGCTCACAGAGTAACAGCGAAGACTTCTATCGACATTTAGGGTCTCGGATTACTTTGAACCACGAGATTTTTACATTTGGCGCAGCTACACCGCGAAAAAATTATAAGGCCACTAGCAAGATACCTGTTTTAACAAATTAATTAAGCAGATCAACGGCATTTGGGCTAATTTCACGGCATTTAGACTATACATAGTACTCAGTGAACTTCCCATTAAGTCAGATAACCTCAACAGTGCGGTTTGGTATAGTGTTAAACGAATTTTGGATGCCGTTTTGCAAGAGCTCGTTGAAAGCCCCGAAAATTGTTTTTTATCCATGTAAACTTTTTGTTCGAGCCAGCTCCACACATTCTGGATCATATTAAGATCAGATGAGAGTGCAGGCTAGCGAAGGAATTCAATGTGACGTTGGTCGAACCAGCTTCCAATCAGCCTGGCGGTGTGAATCGGGGCGTTATCGTGTGTAAAAACGAAGTCTGGCCATCCCATCAGCTTCAAATGCGCCGATTGCTCTTTTAGCAAATCCCCGTATCGCGTCGAATAAACACGACCGTCTAAAAAAACAATTGACGACTTTGTATAATATCTGACAGCAGCCCAGATCACCACTGAACCGCTACCTAAGTGACGTTTTGACAAAATTCGTTCTTCCTTGCGGACATCGTGCGAATAATAGTAAAATCGATCCGATTCATCAAAGGTCAACTTTTTTCATTCGAAAAGAGCGCTCTGTGTCACTCAGTGGTCCATCACATCGTATCGTGGGCACTCAGTGGTCCATGACATTTTATCGTGGGCGAAGTCAAGACAAGCTTTCATCGGTCAGCGGTCAATCGTTGTTTTTTCTTGTGTTTTTGCTAATTTGTCTTCCTGAGGAAGCTTTGCACAATTTCGCACTTTCGTTTGCATGTCGGCCGCCGCCGCAATTGCCCTTGCCGAGGGCGTAGAGTTCGACGCTTTCTTCAGAATTGCAACTTGTTTTGTTCCGAAATAAAATTTGGACGCCTGGAACTCCTTTTTTACGGCGTATTTTTTACCTAAATGAACAAAGTTATTTACTACTTGGGCACAACGCCCCAATTGACAGGAAATTTTGCGATTAGAGAGGCCGATGTCCTTATAAGCCTTGATATGGGCCTTTTCTTCACCCATTGGGCGCCAGCATAAGCCTATCGTTTGAACAAAGAAAAAACTTCTGGTAGGAGGTCTGCCTTTGTTTCTGTCGAGCCGTTAAATGAGCCCAAATGTCGTTATTCCGTTAAATTCACTTGTTAATACATGCATCTTGCTAGTGACATTATCATTTTTTCGCGGTGCAGCTGTGCCAAATGTGGAAATCTCGTGGTTCAAAGTAATCCGAGACCCCAAATGTCGATAGAAGTCCTCGTTGTTACTCTGTGAGCATGTATCACTGTGATCTTTACACACTTGGTTATAATAAATGCGTGAAATGTGGCAAAAGTGGGTGGCCCTATATTTTTTTCAGAGACTGTATATGTTCCCCAAGCAGAAAATATGTCCCCTTTCACCCTGACTCGTAAAGGCTGGCACTTTAAGCCTTTGTCTTCTCCGTATACTTGGCTTAGCCCGTATCGTACAGCTATTACATCCGAGATATCTGCAGCCGTCGAGCCCGGTGGCGTGGTGGCGTCTGCGCCTCGCGACTGGAGGAGACACATAGGTGCGCGGGTTCGAACCCCACCGTTGCACATTTGTATTTATGGGGGTCCGTCTATGAAGCAACGCGAAAAGCAGTCCCATGGACGTTAAATCTTGGCTGAGAGTCAGCCCCGAAAGGATTTTTTTAGATATCTGCAGCCGACCGACCACTCACATCGTACAGCATTGGTGCGCTAGAGGATCGTCTTCTCTATATCGTCTTCTCTATAAATGCGATCACTACCTGATGGCGCATATTAATACTTCAGCAAGTAAGCCCCTTGGCCAATCATTTTGAGGCAAACGCCTCATTGTATTTTCTTTACACGGAAAGCAGTCGACGATCGACGGCGCCTGCCTCTTTCGAACTGCAGACGCAGCGTCATTTCGAATGTGTCCAAGCGTTCGTTTCCCACTTTTTGCATTGCTGACGTCGTCGTCGTCGTCGCCGCCGCCATTTGTTGTCGCTGTCATGTTAAGGAGCAATTCGGGTGCCGTCCCGCTGGCTGGCGTGACAAACTTTAACGAACCACCCTAGTGGTAAAGCGCCTTTTCTGCTACGCCGCTGTCTGGCATTCCATCGCGCCAGTTCTACCTAAAGGTCCGGAGGCTAGCCTCGAACTTCGGGGCTTGGAAGGGTCGTTGGATTTTGGAGTATCGTTGCCAAGCCTTCAAAGGATAGAGAGACAGAAGAGGGAAAGAGGGAAATAGAGACATAGAGGGGGAGGAGAGAGAGAGAGACAAAGGGAACGATGGGGAGAGCATGGGAGCGGAGAGGCATAACAGGCTGGTCCAAATTGTTCGCTCCCACAGCCTACGCGGACGATCTCAGGACAGTGCCAGGCTCTCGATTTGCTCGGCGAAACGGGCATTCAGCCTGTGCCCTGCTTCCTGCGTTACCACCCAACGAAGTGCTCGAGGCGGAGGTGGAGGCAACCCCGAGCTTTTCCCGGCTTCGCTAGACGTCTGTCTGTTAGCCATAGCAAAAGGCACGAGTCGAAGTCGACTCGACAGGAAACGAAACGCAAGGAAAAAGCGGCACGCGCGACACGTGCTGCCCTCGACAGACCACAGTTGCACATTAAGCATCATTGGAAAAATCACACCGCTACCCACGCAACTTCCCACATCTTTACACGGCGTGCTAGGAAAGCACAAAACGCATACGTCGTTGCAGTTTAGGCTGTCGTTGCGTTTAGGGCCCCCTGTGCAGTCTACAGATAGTGCGCTCTATTATTTTGAGAATATATATATATATATATATATATATATATATATATATATATATATATTAAGTACAAACAAACAGTAATTACTAACACTAACAATCTATACAGCAAGCAGAAAAAAACAAACGGTAAAATAGAGGGTTTCTTTTCCAAACAGAATTGGCACGCTCTTGCTAGATTATTCCTATCCGTGGCACCGCATTGCGTGCAACTCTCAGATATATATATATATATATATATATATATATATACCTTGTAATTGGGGCGCTACAGTTAAAAAAAAAGTGTGTCAGAATGAAATATACTCATATATATATTCACAAAAACCGTTCTCTTTGTGGGACTTAACCCACTGTCGTTTTTGTACGCCGAAGACATCCGTTTTTGTATTTGAAAAGTATTTTTTCTTTTACTTGCTGTGGAAAGAATCCCTATAGTTGCTACGTAAGAAAAAACCTCACCGCCTCGTTGTCCCCATGAGTCGGTCCACTGCTCTCTGCATATGAGAGGGCAGTAAGTGGGCGAGGTCCTCAGAATACCCGCAATGTTAGTAAAACAAGGTCGTAGGTTTGTTTGAGGTCAGAATGGTGTTAATCTTGTTCTGTTTTGCGAGTCTGGCTACATAATAGCATTACGTGCATTGTTGTTTTACTTAGAGAAACCAAGATTTAAGCTAGTACCGATGAACCAACCTAAACATTTTACAACCAGCTAAAACCTCTCAGCGTCTGCCCCCCATAAATGTGGCATCCCTTGGCAGGCCATGGAGGTCATTTGGTTAATTTTTTTCGGAAGCGGGGTAAGCATAGTCAAACCCACTTGTTTTAGTTTTGGCTGATAGGGGACTCCTGAATGCCATCACTTCATCTCTATTTTTTTGCTAAGCCAGAATAGTGTGCGCAAACTGTTTTTTTTGTGGGCTTCGTGGGAGGTAACAACAGGACAATGGTCAACGAGAATTAAGTGTCAAAGAAAAGAACGAACTATATCGAAGTGGATTCAATCATACGCATGGCAATTCCCCAATTTTTAGAATAGTGCACTAGCCACCCAGGCCACCCCTGCCGCTGGACCACCCCACTAGCTGCAGCGCTGCTTTAAGTATAAAGTCAATTTATTTGTCAACGCTTTCATTTGACTCAGTCGTCTCATAAGCCAGATCAAAACGCTTTTTTAAAACTCGAGATTACGTAAGCAAGTGGTTTCTCCTCTATTCCTCAACCCACCCATGCGTACTTGTTTACCTCTGTTGTGCGTAACTCTGCATAACATTTACGAGGCAGCAAATGACGACGTGGCAACAAATGCGTATCTCGGTCTGCTGCGCGTCAGGCTCACTGACTCAATATTATGTTTAGTTTAAGTAAATATTCAACGTGTAAATGATCCTTCTCATTAGGGCATCCTCTAGCACGTACATCCACCAAGCCTTGGGGGGGAGAGAGAGGACGAACAACAAACATAATTTATCTAGTGCAAAACTAATCCAGCTGGCTTCGGATGATACCAGCGGCCAGACAAAAAAAGAGAGCGCCGCTCAGTGGATTAGAGAATAAACGGATAATGTGGTCCTAAGCCAGCCCCATCGCGCCGCAAATGCATTTCTTTTCTGACACGGTGCCCAAAGCCAAAGCACCGTTTTCACATTGAACCTCGAAAAATAGGCTTTGATTGAAGAACGGGCCTAATCGCGCGTCGCCTTAGTCATTAACCCTTAGCAGAACTTGCCAATGTAATTATCGCTGTTATGCGGCCCGTACTACTTACTCTTTGGACGCAAAAACATCTACAATTAAATGCTTCTATGAATTCTTCTAGTGTTACCGAAAAGCCGGTCTGGGCTGAGCCGTGACCACGCAGGGTACTAGGACGTTGTTGGTCACGGTCACTTTCCTGACCAGGGTCCGTTGTCGAGAGCGGATGACATCATTCCATCGTATCGTCACACAGTCATCGGGCAGAGCTCTGTAAACTCAAGTACGCGTGAGTTTTCGAGGTTATAGGTAAAGCAGGCCTGTCGACCGGCTTTACAATAGAGCCCTGACTGTGTACGATTGTGACTGTCTAGATCAGAGATGACCCGGCACGAAAAAGGTGACTGACTGTATATATATATAGATATATTATACACGAAAGTTAACACGTTTACTTACACACAATTGTAATATGAATTGATGAATAAAAATCTTAGTAGCCCGTATATATATATATATATATATATATATATATAATGAGAAACTTTATCAGCGTCGTGGTTTTGGTCAAATATGGCAACCTTCAAGGCAATACCAACGTGCAACACCAACACTACAACAAGGTAAATTTTGCGCATGCGCGCTCTCTTTCTCTGTATCTCTGCGTTCGAGTTATTGTTGCCTCCCGTTATCGTTATTTTTGTTCCGTCCTCATCTATCATCTGGTATATTGCGCACGTTATTGCAATGTATGCGTTTGGTCTGTTTAGTGACGTACGAACGGAAACGCTGTAATACGTGTCATTGGACGTGCATACGTTTTTTTTCCGGATATACGTGTAACGTTGTAACCCGGCTGCACCCCCCGGCTATCAGAACAGACAGGGAAATTGCTGCCAGGCAGTGTATTTAACCTTCACTTGCCCTTGGCGGTTTCACAATGGCGGCGGCTCATCAATTGGCGGCTTTCTCGCGCGACTCACGTGCCTTTCGACGACTACGGCTAATATCCGGCGGAGCTCTTTTTTCACTTCAGCGGCGTCAACGCGTATTAAAGACAAACCGGAAGCAGGCAGAGCTTACGCTACATGGAGTAGCACACATGACATAGCAGCACACATGTGTACACCACAGACACAGACAAGCGCATACACATACACATGCATCGAGAAATGCTTTTAAACGAAATATACATAGGGTGCTTGCCAAACAGGTCAAATTTAGGAAGGTAGTGCGGCAAGTATAGCGGTTTGATTTAAATACCTGGGACGTGAAATCAAACAATGATTTGACAGAGGATACTGTACTGTTATGCTACGGAAATAACTAGCAAAAAATATTTCTAACAAAAAATGCGTTTATGAACATGCGTTAAATTATTCAGCCGGCTTTGCATGCTATACATCTACTAGTATTCTTATCAATGACTAAGTAGCATTATCAAGATAGTTCTTTCAGTCTACAACAGAGAATGAACGCAAGAATTGAATTAGCCACAAGTATTAAGTGAGACTTACGGCTGTGCCCAATGTAGGCAAATATGGGCGGCATACGCGCATTCTCTATGTCTGCACTTTATCTGCTCTACGGTCGATCTCGTGCACCTGGCAACTGTACCAAAAGCCTTCACATGTCACACAGCTCGTTTCGTGCATAAGACAAGACACAAAACGCTGTGCTTCTAGTAAGTGTATTAAACATCGGGAAAAAATAATCCAAAATATGATCTACTTGATTGCCGTACCGATTACACAGAATCGGTTGCAATCATGGTGCGTATAATTGAAAGGGTAGGAATATCCGTTTTCTGAATTTGGTTCTCTCGAGTACCTTATTATGCGAATAAAAAGCACGTCGGCCCACAACCATTGTTCACTGCGTGCCGCTACGCAGTACTGTCTATCTTAAATGGAGAAAATAATGACCTTTGTCTAGTCTAGTGGTTATATTGTAGCTTTAGTCGTAGTATTAATAGTAGCAGTATTATAGGTGTGTCGAGCCCGGTGGCGTGGTGGCTTAGGTCTGCGCCTCGCAACCGGAGGAGACACATAGGTAGGTGCGCGGGTTCGAGCCCCACCGTTTCACCGATTTGTATTTACGGGGGTAGTCCGTCTATGAAGCAATGCAAAAAACAGTTGCGTGGACGTTAAATCTTGGCTGAGGGTCTGCCCGAAAACTTTACTTTACTAGTATTATAGGTGTAGTCCGGGTTCTATTTATAGTTGACGTCGTGTCGAACAGCCAGCAGTAGCGTATTACGACCGAACAGCAGCTTCTCGGTTCTGGGTGTACGCCAGCGAAACGGGCGCAGCCTAAATCAAATTTGCCCATAGCTCGTTGTTTCGGGGGTGCTGCGCTCCTATTCGTCACTGTTGTTGTCGTCGTCGTCGTTGTCTTGGTAGTCGTTGTAGTCGTTGACTTCCTTCATCCTCGGTCGGCTCTCATTGCCAATTATCCCAGCGCTCTGACCACGTCGATCGAAGGTAGGTGGAAAAGGAAGAAGAGGTGGAAAAAGACAGCCAGCCAGGCCAAAGACTGCCTGGCTGGTTGACTGACTGCCTGGCTGACTTCGGCAATGGATGGTAAGCCCACAAGCGGACAAAACGACCGTCCGTCCGGCGAGCGGGCGAGTGGCCGGCCGGACGATCCAACGGGGCAAAAAACAGCAAAAACAAACACAACCAGGCAGGGCGACATTGGTGGTAGAAGCGGCAGCATCAGCAGCAACGACAACCACAGCGACAAGAAGAAGAAGAACGGCAAAGGCAGGAGATAGATTGAGGAGAATAATGAGGAAACAAGTGACTGACTGACTTCGGCTCACTCGCTGAGCAAGTCATACTGACACAGAGAGATAGCAAAAGAGAGAGACAGACATTGCGATTTGTTCCAACCTCATTTTCTCGTTTGTCTGCCGCCTCCTCCTCGGTCGCCTCTGCCGTCTGAACTCCCTTATCTTGGGCTGGGCGGCAAAGGCGGCGGCGGCAGCGGAAAGCATGGGTGCGGGGGGCATGGGGTACGTGGGGCCGACCCCAACCTGGCGGTCGAACGCGGCAGCAGCAGCAGGCGTCTCGGAACCTCCCTGCTGGCCTAAATCCGCACCAGCTTTCCTTGTCCAGCTCTCTTTGCCAGCCTAGCAAGCCGCATAGAGCTAGCTTAGAACCAGCCTGCTAGCAACTGTGTGTGTCGACTCGATACAACCGATAGAGACCCGGCTGGGTTTAGGAGGAGCGCGAGTTGGTTGCCCTTGATGTTGCCGCTATAGTACTGCTGCGCTTGTGGATACACGCTTACACCTACAACTACCCCTTCTCTCTCTCTCTCTCTCTCTCTCTCTATATATATATATATATATATATATATATATATATGTTGCTCTCCCTCTCTCTTTCTCTCTACTATGACTCTTTGCCACTGCGGCTGAGTCTGCTGTTACTGCAGCATCAGCAGCAGCATCAGCAAGAGCCGCACGCCGAGTTCACGTCTAGTCACCGGCGTGTACAGCTGGCACAGAACGCTTCGATGTGTGTGTGTGTATGTCCCTTGGCGGCTTTTGCCGAAACGAGTTTTTATCTCGTGGGGTGTGGGCGGCCGCCGGGACTACGGCGGTGCCCGCGTCAGCAGCGCTTGTGATGGTGATGGGGGTAGTGGTCGTCCTGTCGTAGGGCGGTGGCGGGACCGAGGGCCCTTTTTTCTTGCCCTGTTGTACTCGGCTCGCGGAGAACCCCAGACCTCGGGGGCAGACCCCGGAGGCAGAGCGACGGGCGGGCGAGGGGGCGGTCTGGTCGACCGAGCAGCACGTAAATGGGAAGCCATTTGCTCTGGCTTGCGTTGGTTGGCATTAAATTCAACTTGTCATTCATTCTTCACGGTGGCCGTTGACTGGCGCCATCGTCAGACATAGATGTCGTGGCTGTCGTGTCGTAGCCGTAGCCGCTGCTGCTAATGCTGCCAGGAACGGCAACCCCCTTGAGAGGGTGCGCGGCGAGGGTCGCCCACACTGACTCAAGCCTCTCTGGCAGCCAACTCGAAATCCAGAGCCATCTCTCGAACGAACTCGATTGGCGGATGAACAACGATGGCAACGACACCACACACGACGGGCCGACGGACGACCGGGCCCGGACCACGGACGCGAGGGAGTGCTGATGTGTCAGGAAACTAAGTGACACGCCGAACTCTCCTGGCACATCGGCTCTAAGCACCCAGCTAAGCGACGACTGTCGTCGATACCGGCAACGAGTTAGATAACAAGGAATATACCAACCTATTTACCGATCGAGTGTTCTATTTATAGACGTTACGCTATTAACACAAAAACACTGCTACAGTTTTAGGCTTGGCTAGAATTTGCCTAAGCGCGACTATTTGTTCGAGTTTTCATGAAAAAAATGCGCAATGTTTGCGCACCCAGTCCGTCACTATCCCATTAACTGCCTGGCAAGAGCTTAACAAGAGCTGCACAGTGGTACAAAATACTTTCAACATCTACACTGGTCTGAGCAGTAGAAATAAACGTTTTACGTTTGCGTTTAACGCTCTCATCTACAAATTATGCGCGGCAGAAGCAACACGTTTTATAGAACATTGCCCCACGATATCGTCTCCTGGCGGTTTTTACTTGCTCGCTTGCCGGTCGGAATTCAGACAACTAAACGAGGCCAAACGAGCCATCGCGGTGCAATGTACCTTATCAGTTTATAGTTAGGCACTAACTAAGCAATTCAGACGCAGACTAACAATCGTTGCACGGACGTGTTCGAAAAACCAATAGCTAAAGCACCGTACCACAAAACATGTATAAGCAGCAACACTCTACAGTCGATGCCAATATTGCGAGGCATTGCGTGCTGGTTTCATTCCTAGAAATACTAATCGCCATTCGTTCATAGAGAGATACTGCTAATTTTTGCGCGTGTCTGCATTGCTTGTGGATCCATCGTTTAGCGACGCCTGCAGACTGCTTCCTGCGTACGTCAAATTTTCGTTTGATGAAACCTTTTCTGTCCTGTCCGCTTTCACTCCGAAGCCTGCAGCAGCACCAGCAACGGAGCGGCAACAGCGACGATACCCAGCCAAGTCAATGGATACCGATTTCAAACACTTAGACCCCTCCCTCTTGAACCCCTAGGCCTAGTAGGCCCCTGCCTCCTCCTCCTCTTTTTCCGGCTCGGTTTGCGTCTATACAGCATCTGCCTGTATACATTACCTCATCACGTCTCGAGTTTAGGGCACGCTTTGCAGAGGCGCAAACACACGCTCAACGCCATCACGCCCCTAACGCCGGCGGCTAAGCGCTTCGTTGCCCACGGTCTTTGGGCTTGGCCGTAGAACGCAGGAGGAACGCGCGTGCTGAACCGAGACACTGAGAAGAGAATTAGGGGGAGAGCAAGAGAGGTATAGAATAAGAGCTTCGGCGTTGTACCCGTCGTCGTTGTTGTTGTTGCTGCTATTGTCGTTGTTAGCATTGTTGTTGTCATTGTAATTGTTGTCGGCGTCGTCTTCGACAACGAGTCTCTAAAGCCATCATTTGGACGCCGCAGTTGCTGCCGCCGCCGCCACCAGCAACTCGGCGTAATGGCGACGTAATGGCGGGCTTTTCAAGCGCGCTCTGGTACCCCCGTTCCTCCTGCTGCTGCTAGCTAGAGCCTACTACCTGTCCCCAGCCCAATCCCATTCGTACGGTACCCCTTTGTCCTGGTTGCCTCGGACATCTCCACGACCGCCGAGCCGAGCAGACACCCCACGAAAGGAGAGACTCGACGAACGGAGACGAGCGCCAAATGACGAGATAATAGACAAATGCTGCTACTATGACCACTATCAGCAGCGTCGTCGTCGTCATCGTCGTCGTCCCCGTCGCCACCACCAAAGGCGACAACCCCCCGTCGCCCGTCTAGCTGGTAAATCCTAGTGAGTCGCTACCGCTCGGCCATACGTAGGCTTGTGAGGTGGCAACCCCATACCCCCCCCCCCTCTCTCGGCCAGGATGACACCCCCGAGCGCGCAAATGAAAATAGTCCTTCTTTCCACGACAAGGATCTCGCCTGCCCGCTCATCATTGTCGTCGGCATCGGAGTCGTGGCGTCAGAGCCGTTTCCCTTGTCCTCTTCTACCATCATGACCGCGACCCATTTCGAAGCTTAGCTTGTGGGCATCCTCGGATGCGTTTGACAGGAGACACATATCTCCTCCCCGGGCTTCCTCTTGGCTCTCTACTCCATTAGCTACTCCTCTTGTCTCTGTCTCTCTCGCACTCTCTTCTCCCTCCCCTTTAGCCCTCTCGACGTGTTACCGAAGACCATTCGACGTCGCTAGGCGCAGGGCTGCTGTTGTACAAAGCCGACGGCTAGAAGGACGGATACCGGTCAGAAGCGAGGGGAGTAACGGGAGAACAGGGCAGAGCACAAAACACAGAACGAATGAAAGAGGTAAAACGAAATAGTGAGAAAGATTGGGAGAGGGAGAGAGAGAGAGAGAGACGGGCGGGGGCGAGGGTAGTAGAAAATTATCCGCCTGCTGGGGTAACCGACGGAAATCACATCAATTTAAACGTTCTGCGTACAGGCGATTAGCTTACCATTACTTGAAATGGGGAGATATAGTCAGTCAGAGGACAAAAAAGCCGCCAAACTGCTCGCAAGAGCCGGAACACAACAAATTAAGTCGAACAACGTTGCTAAACAGCGAGCATTCACTAAATGCGTTTGACTGACCGACTCAACGAGAGGAATCGGAAACTGATACATTTGTTCGCATGACCGACTGTACATATTAGCCAGTCCAGGACATGCTTTTTGTTGTTGAACTATGACGACTCCGTTAGCTGTTGAATGATTGCTGGATAGCCTAACGATATTCCATTGGGCATGTTATGTGATGTTTACATATTAGTATTAAAAACTTAAAGCGAAATGTATATATATATATATATATAATGCGTAGTTGCCCATGAAGATGATAAACTCGAGCATTTACCTAAATAGCTTAAGAACCTGAGTCAATGATAACCTGAGTCGGGTACTTGGGGGAAAGGGGTGCTTGGCATTCCAGAAACTTGTATGATCGTATGTTGAACTAATTTCTGGAAAATTGAAAGTTACTGTGTTTGGACGCTCACAGAATGTTGCCTGCCACTTTCGAACAAGCTATTAAGAACTGCCATTGCGGTATGCGCAATAATCGTACTCATAGAAATACAGCTAATTGAGTACTGTCAAAGCTCAGTTTTAAACAAACCGCAAGTGCATGTCCATCTCCGATACATCCCCACACACATATCGAAAGTATATGGTCATCTCCAACAAAGTGTTCCCTTGAGCAATTAACAAGTGCATTAAAATCTGCTTTGACAGGTCGCCGGTTAGAAGCAAAATATACATGTCAAACAGCTCCATGTACACCTTAATGCATTAAGTCATTGACGGACAAGCAAGCATATCAAATATATATATATATATATATATATATATATATACATATATGTGTGTACTCTGCACAAGGGCCAAACAAGCATATCAAATATATATATATGTGTGTGCTCCCCACAAGGGCCAGTGTGGCCTGTTGTTTCCGTGTGGCTCCGGAAACCACGCGGGAGACGGCGGCGGAGGCGGGAATGAGAACCGAAGTAGGGAGTGAAGAAGCCGGCACGTAAATCCCCGACTTACGTATTGTTTTCGTGCAATTAGACAAGGCGGCCGACGGTCGAACAGTGCCGTGGCCCGCATCCGCGGCCGTGGTAGCCCCCTAGTCAGCAAATGTAATGGAGTAAAATATGCACCAGCCTCGAATTGTCCCAACGCGCGCCTGCCGGCCCAGCACTAGCTGGCTTGATGGGCCCCACCCCCCCCCCCCCCCGTCCGTGTGTGCCTATCGCCGAATGCAACGTGGTTGGTCTTCTTCCGCACACACACACGCCCATCTTCTGTATCGCATCCCCAACCCCCCGAAATGAGGGCTTCGCGCGCTAGCTTCACCCACGACCCCTCTGGCCGACCCGTTGCGCCTTCTTCCAACCCCCCGTGGTTTGACATGGTAAGTAAGCGATGCTTGACAACAATGTCGAGCGCCAACCCAACGACACGACGTGAATCATTGACCATGAGTCGAGCGACACGAACCTTTTTCCAGTCCCGCCGCACCGGACCGCAACACACTGCACGGCACGGCACAATTCCAGAACTGAACACAGACTGGATGAACGATGACGATTTCGGGTAGGCACATGATGGCTTTTATGATGAACTGCAACTCTTTAGCTTCCAAGCGACCTTGCTCAGGGTCCCGTGGTTTCTTTCTAGAGATCTCGTTCTGCTGCTGCTGCTGATGGTGGCGCTGCCGCTCTCACTACCCTATTGCCCACATTGCGACTTTAGCGTTTTGTCGTGGCTTCACTCACTCAGGAACGGATGAATGACAGATTACCATCCGAAAGCAACAGCAACAACGCCGGTTGTCGCCACAGGGGAACAGTCGAATTTATTCATCTAGCTATTTAAAATGTGTTTCATCTGTATCCAGAATGCAGAGTCAAAATCATTCTCGCTTTGCTTGTTTAGCAAGTACAGAGAGGTTTCGCATATCGCGCGCGAGACAGGGCGAGGTAAATATAGAAAACGAAGGCATATAGAGAGAGAGAGAGAAGTGGCACAAGGGGGTGCCTTACGCCAGAACAATTATAAAATGAACAACAAAATGCCACCTAGCAACCTCTGACACATTTTCCTTCACCTTTTATTTCATTTTGTCCTTGTTAAAAATGTGTTCTTGTTGCCGCTAAAACCTCCTGCGATTCTAATCATTGCGTTCCCTTGTTACTGTTGTCAGTATTTTCGTTGTTGGTCTTTTCGTCCGCTTTATAGCCAACGTCCACTTATATTTGAATGTTATTATGTGTATTACTGTTATTTACTTAGTTCTGTTATTTTAATAGTCTAGCCTTTCGAATAGCAATCATACAGCAGTGACAACAGTGTAGATGAATTAGCCAATGACAAATGAGCCATGCCAGTCTAGTTTTTAGTGGCCAAGCTTGAATTGTTCGCTAGCAGGCGGTAGCCTCTAGAACAACCTCCTTAGAAAATGCTCTTAATTCTAGGCGGTAACCTTTGGCTTCATGGACTGTGATTGGATGCGTCTGTATTACTTGGCTTACACCGATTACAAAGATTAGAGCGCAAACTCGATTGTTCTGCAACTAGACGACACAGTAGTGCTACATTTGCTTAGCAGTGATTTTAGCAAGAACATTTTTTGCAAAAACAGCAGCGCAGTCCAGTGGGCTACGTAGCTACGAAGCCATGGAGTCGTCCCGTGGGTTCGTCCAGCCAACTTAGCAATCAAATTAGAGGTGGCAAATCAGTCGCTTTATGTCGCGTCTGATTAATGTCGTTTGCTGGATATCCGTTTTATTCAGAGTCGTAATCAAATTAGCATTTTTGGGGAAATTCGGGAAACTCGCAAAAGAAAAAAGGGAAGCGGCACCTCTGAATGAAAATGCACAGAGTGCTCGACAAAGTTACATGTCGAGGCTGATTCTGGTAAGCCAACAGCTTTCTTGTGATAAGGTCAGTCAAAGGTAACGTGCCAACAGCATATATATATATAAATATAGGCTGCGCATTTTTGTAAAACAATTGCCTATATTTATATATATATATATATATATATATATATATATAGGCAATTGTTTTACAAAAATGCGCAGTAATCGATGCGGTAACATCTAGCTGACTATGCTCAACGTTATTTCTCTCTCTCTCTCTCTCTCTATATATATATATATATATATATATATATATATTACAATCCATCTTTGACTACTCAAGTCGAGTGCATACTATATAGGTTAGATATAAATATAACGCAACAGGTTCCGGTAATACAAATATGTAAGTTGAGCAAGCTTTGTGTGATGAAAGCCGTGCGTTGCGTGACGCATAATTAGGTAGCAAATGTCATTTTCCACGTCTGGGTTTGAAATACACTTCCCCATATATTCTCGTTAATGCTTCATTGGCCTCGGTTGTAACTTGTGCCACGGTCACGGCTGCAAACAAGTGTACTTTCTGCTTAAGCACTTGGGTAGCTGTCTTTATCGATCAAGATTGCTGATATTGTTTTATGTTTTTTTTTATTACTATTATTAATATTAACCGTAGCTTATTCGGTACACCTCTATTATTTTCTTTCTCGTTCGTTACTACTTTTATTTCTATTACTATTATTTTGATTATCTATCCGTGCACACACTTGTCTATAAATCAGTGTACATAAACACCCTTATGTCGTAGCTGGCGCCGCTTTACTGTATATATATATATATATATATATATATATATATATATATATATATATATATATTTATATAGGGTATTTGTGTTTCTATTACTGAGCACTGGCCGCTAATAGAGACATACGCTGCCGATCGGGGCGGTTGGCTAAACTAATTGATCGTAATCAGTTCAGCGTGAAATCAAAGGGTTGTAGTGGCCGTAGTCGATGTTAGACACCGTCAAAATCGTTCGGTGAAGTCAATTGGCCCTCTTAAACGATGGGTTACGCGGCGGTACCCCCAATTACCCCCCCCCCCCCCGATCTCCCCCCCCCAGCTCCCCTCTCACCACTGTCCTTTCTGAAGTTTTCCTCCGAAAGGTAAAGTTGCCTCTTGTTTCGGTGGAGAGAAATACAACGAAAATCAAAGAGATCAAAAAGAAAGGGGTGATAGAAAATAGAATTAGGGGCGGGGAATGCATTTAGCTGTCAACGCCACTATTGTCGCCAATTTTAAGGAAATTGAAGATAATTAGTAGCGAACGCCGAAAACATTTCGGCGATAAACAAGCCACATCTATAGTCATCTAACTATCGGGAACTGCTCTCTTTAGACGAGACCACGGATGAGACCATAAACGAAGCATGAGAAGACGAAGAAGCACCACCAACAAAATGGCCGGGATCGTATATATTGAATATGGTTGGTCCAGCTCTAGGGGCTCATTGATGGAGTAGAGATTAGACAAAGGGAAGAAATAGAAGAAGAAACGATAGTGTACAGGGAAAATTGCGACCAGTTGCGAACGTCTGTCTACATAGCTGTTTTCAGTGCTCAGTGAGCTGATCACAGCTGCCAACGAGACGAGTCAATTAATACATATACGCCAAATGTTTACTCTGCAGATATACGAGATTTATGTCTTGGACGACGATACACGGTGATGACAATCGTGATGCATTGAAAGAAAGCTAACCTACGCGGTGGTTGAACGTCATACCACGTCTCTATACCCTGTGAGATTGTGCGGCTCCCAGAGGATTACGATTCGTCAAACCGTCAAAACAAAAAAACGGCAAACAAAAAAAACGCCGTTCAAAACGGGGCACTGCCATGGCAACCATGATTAACAGACAATCGCAAGTTCAAGACCCGGCCTTGCTGGTCGTATTTGTTGAACAAGGTTGTCTTTGCCCTTCTGCTGCAAATGTCTGTCGCAGAAAGCCACTCTATATAAATGCAGTGACGAGAACGCGATGACGCTGGGTGCATTTAGACACTATCTTTCTGGACAGGCAGTGCAATACGTGAATGGACTTACGTATTTTCTACAGTTCGGACTGCAGAAATGCAGGAGTTTCCAGCTCAAATAGTGAATGCGTTTGCATGTTTTGTGAGAGTAAATATCCGCGTTATCACTAACAATCTTAGCTGCTAGGTTTGCCTTAGACTTATAAGCACGTCAGACATATATATATATATATATATATATATATATATATATATTAACAAATAACAGCCATCTTACGAGTGATGGCAGTAAATTAAATTATAGACAGTGATCCTAATTTAACTGTCTCCTTCAGCAATGCTCGAATAACGTTTTCATATAACCGTAACTTACCAAAATTTGTATTTATTTTAGTAGTACATATTTACACGTTACATCAGCTGTTCGTAAGTGTTACATAGAAAAACAGATTCAACAGTCTCTATAAATGTCATATTGTATAAACGTGGATGGGTTAAAATCACGACCGACAGCAAATATTTTATTTGTATAACAAATACGCTGTTACTTATTGTTGTTGTTGTTGTTTTAGAAGAAAAAAAAAAGAAATCATATGTATTGGATGTTCCAGTGCTGCGTACACGGGCTTTCAGCCTTACGAACTATACGACTATAATGTTGTAATACACATTCGATACTGTAAATAAAACGCACTTAAAAAAACTATTGGTATGTTTGTATATTGTGTGTATGTTGTATGTGTGCACGGAAACAGCAATGCTTACGGTACAAACATGAACAACAACCGCCAACAACAACAACAACAACAAAATTGTGAACGAAAGCAAAGTCACCCGAGCCCGAACTCGTATGGTGATAAGGCTTGAACTGCGCACAGACGGTGGTACACACGCTTGATCGACAACGCCCATGATTCGGCATTGGCATATACACAACAATGAACGCCGCTTTGAATCTCTACCGCGTCGGATCGCAGCTGGGCGCGGACGGGGGGGCGGGGCACCATTGTGTCGGCCTAGGATTCGGCGCTTCAATGGGGTAATCGCTCACATCCCGCTCAGAGGCAAAGGCTACGACGATGACGACGACGACGACGAAGGACTGTCAACATTAGCGTCAGCGGGTTGCTACCTCTCGCATAGTGTGTCTCCAGGCAGGATGCACAGGCTGGCAGATGCTGGCAAGAATAGGACACGACCAGGACGCCATGACTGTCGTCTGCGGTGTAAAACCCCTCTCGAGGGTCGGCCACCGGCCACCGACCGACGAGACGTGGAGAGGGGGTCGGGGGGGGGGGGCTTAGCGATTACTTGCATACGACTAAAGTCATGCAGCACGATTCAACGAAGGAGACGAAACAGGCAGTGGGAGGGAGGGAAGAGGGAAACAGGAGGCATGGGGCAAGGCAACGGCGCTTCCGTATGTTTGGCTGGGACGAACGCACCACTCGCGCTGTGCATGCCGGACAGCAATGCTTACACCAAATATAAATGCCTACACTTAGCGTATTTGTCCGCATACGCATTCCCTTTCTCCAGACTCGAGAATCTAATCAAACTGTCGGAATTCGCCATTCGCCATCGATTGGTTGTCACCGTCGTCGCCGTCGTTCGTCGTCTATGCAGCCACCGTCGGCATGACCTTTATTATAAGTCCCATTCTCGTATTATTATTATTATTGCCTGCCACTCCTTTATGAGCGACAATCGCAATTTTATGAAAGCTAAGAAAAATCTCTTCGATTACCTAGATAATAGATTAGATTGTACAGATATTGTGCAGCTGTTGTGTTCACGTCCTGTTATCCGAATAAACATACTGGTTATTAGATTAAAACAAACATATGTTCGTCTGGAGAGGCAGGGAAGGAAGTTCTGTGTATGTCTTATTTTACAATTGCACTCAAATTCTTCCGCATAATTCGTACGCTACTAAATGTAGTTAAAATTGCATAGGTTGCTTGAGCCTGAATCGGCGCCTATTGAACTGCATAACGCTGGTAATACCTGAGTATTCGTCGTTTGTGTCAATACCCCTAAAACATGCTGAAAGTAATATGAAACCCATTCTTTTTTTGACCATGATGGCCTCTGTAAGTTTGTCAATGTACGTTGGACAGTTGTTACTGTCTGGGGTTTCCAGCCGGGAAGCTAACCGAAAGAGGAAATAGAAAGCTGAATAACAAGTTCACGTAAAGTTGACCTTGAGTCGCGTACTATTTTAGTGGCTGGGCGCTACAGTGATTTTCTAGGGACTTTTACAGCCAAATTTGGCCGAGCATCTAAGTAATACGGTGTATGCGAAACTTTGCTATGCTAAGCCGTATAGCATCAAAGACGTTCCAAACGCAACAGGCCAAACGTAGCGATCTAATTATTGGGAAAGGGCTTGGGTGAGTCAAAAACGTGTGAAGAATGTCATATGTGTCGACGTGCTTGGAATCAATAAACCCGGATAAAGCTCGCCTTTCTGTCTTCTGTGCCCCCTCGTGTGATTAGATTTGCACGATTGAGTCAGCGTCCTCTTTTGTAGTAGTAGTAGCAGCTTCAGCCATCACGGGCCCGAGCTTCAAACTGGCGTTGCTTTGCAGCATTAGAAGAGATTGAATGTAAATGTATGGGTCGCTAAATAGCGCCTTTTGTGATTACTCTGCATTGCTTAGAATAAAGTAAGCCGACGTCCCACATCGCCTCATCGCGAGGCTCGTCGTTCTGGCTAAGCGGATAAAAGCCTTGTACCTATATATATATATATATATATATATATATATGTTTACGTAAGCCGCTGCCAAACGTATTGACATCAATGCTCATAGAACTAAGTGGAGCACAGAACAGAAACATGCACAGCTGCGTAATACGTAACCTTAAAAAATGCTTAAAGTTACGTTTGCTTAGGTATACTCTAACGAAACTTCACCTAGACTTCTGACTAGTGGTAGGGGCGCCAGCTAAGAGGTGCCACGAAATCGCATCGAATCGCACCTGTTTACAATACCACCTTGTTTGTTGTTGAAAGTTGACGCTGGGGGCGGTTTCGAGTAGACTAAAAACGCCACACGCTCGCAGCTTCGTCTTGCAAAGCTGGCAACACACACGAGGGCATGCAGACACATGCACAAGCGTCATCACGATGCCTGCGGCAAACTTTTGCAGTACGCGCAACAACGCTGAGCTCCTTGGCCGGTCTGTCTAAACTGCCGGCGCAAACTTCGGCGGCTGTCTGCTGCAGAAGCTCGTCGAAAGAGGCGAACTGTCGTCACGTCGAAGTCAATTTGACCTACTGTGACTCCTCCTACTGAGGAGCGTGACACAGCCCCTCCTGTTCAATGGCTTGTCTGCCGCAACTCGCCCACCCCCGTGCCCAAGCAAGCCCAGGTAAGCTGCTAATATCGTCTCTGCTGTCGTTGCGTGCCCACTTCCTTAGCGTTAGCGCAGCGTAGGTAGAATGACTAGGTCGTCATCCGACCAGCAGGGCAGCGGGCCGGTGTTTTATGGTCTTCGGGTGCGACGATGTGTCTTATTCTGTTTCGGCTGTGCCAACTGTTGTCGTTGTTTCGCCTAGCGTCGTTGGCCTATTCGGAGACGAGAACTCGACAAGGGCAAGGTGGGCTTGGTTACTCTTCGTGTCTTCTTGACATATAGAGTAGTATGTACTTCGACAACCTTTCACGAAGGCGAAGGCGACGGCATACGAGAAAAAGATGACATAGCAAGCGAGGAAAACATTTACGCCGCCCGCCACTCAGCTGTTCGTTTCGCTATCGAACCCCCCCCCCCCCGAATGACCCCCGTAGCGGCCACGCGTGTGGCCGACTTTGTTTCCTTCTGGTCGACGTCCGCAACCTCCGAGCAGGACCGTCGCAACCTCCGGGCAGGACCGTCGCAACCTCCGAGCAGGACCGTCGCAACCTCCGAGCAGGACCGTCGCAACAGGTCTAGAAGGACCGCTGTCTGCACTCATTGTCATCTCGTAGTCGTTCTCGTCGTCCTTTGCATTCGCCCACGCGTGTCCAACAGTGGCCTCGGTGGTGGCAGCAGCAACGTCGCTGTCCCGGTAGTGGTTGTATACTAAGTAGATGTGTTGTCCTGCCCTTCGGGCTGATTACTTTATGCGCCTCTGCGCTCGGACGGGCAGGCAAGCACACGGGATACACGTAATTTGTCGAGTCGCCGTCTAGTTGGGTAACGCGGTGAACAAAAATGCACCTTTGGTGAGTTCCTATTGTAACTCTATTCGCCTTGTGTCCATTCTGCTACTGCTTCGTCTTCTTCTTTCGTTTCTTGGTATAGTTCGTCCTTTTTGTGGGCGGACAGGGCCAAGTCATTCATCTCTCGCGTTGGCTATTGCTGAACCTGAGGATTGCGTCATCTGTCTAGGCGCTTATTCATATATATATATATATATATATATATATATATATATATATACTTTGATATAAATATATATATTTTAATATAAATATATATATATATAGAGAGAGAGAGAGATTTTGGATTTGTCCTCCTAGTTATTATCTGAGGACTTGGCGTGCCGTTGTCCGTCAGCCAAAGGGCACCATAAACGGTGTAGTCACGCTTGCCGCTCGTGTGGAAGACAAACGCCCTTAAGTTGTCTCAGACACCTTAAAATTGACTGGTTTCAATTCAAACTCAGTTGGGTAGACGCTGGAGGCCTGTTAAACAAGCATACAGCTTCTACCCAGACTGCTTATTATTGGACTCTGTTTTTCTGTAGAGTCAAACCTCCCCAAGGCAAGGTAATAGCATTTGTAAGCAGCGGAAAATAACATATTTTACGCACGCACTAATCGTAATCATGGCTGCTCTCGGATCTTTGTGTTGACGTGCACAAAATTTTAATAATCGTACAACTAGTCATCTAGTTATAATATACCATACAATTTGGGCATAAACTACATATAAGCAACGTTGTATCTTGGATATCGTCTTGGTCTTCCACCACGACGCTTATTAAATTTAGGGCTCTAATTGCCAAGGCTTTTGTTTTAGCAAAGTCCGTAAAAACAAAACCAATACTTATGGGCCGTACATTTTGCAGTACATTTCGAAATCGATTCGCACCAATTTAACGATTCGGTTACTCTCGACAAAAACTGTTAATGCTTCTGATTACCAAAAGTTCCTTCAATGCCAGACTAACGTTTTTGATTACCTCTGTGTTCCTAAGATTTAATATATTTTAGGTACTTACAGTTGCATCTAACTAAACATCGATGCACATAGGGCCATATATATATATATATATATATATATATATATATTACGTTCAACATCTTGAAAGTTTGCATCCCATTCAGTGCTCGTCATTGCTGCTGTTTCATAAATACCTATGTCCACCTCACTAATTTTGGTTTCCCAGTTTCGCATATAAACTTCAAAGGCGCACGTCTTCATGCGCTCATAAAACAGACACATTAGGAAAAATGCACATTTTATAGGGATCACTTTTGGTGTTAAACGAAAGTGTTTCGATTCGTGATATATATATATATATACATATATATATATATATATATATATATATATATATATATATATATATATATATATATATTATAGTAAGCGGTTAGTAGCCGCCCCCGATGTCCGACGTCGGGCCCCATGGTAACCCAGAAGGGACGTGAGTGGTGCATACCGTACATCAGCCGCTAGGTGCATACCGTAAATCAGCCGCTAACGTCTCTCCTTCGTTGACATGGGGCCGTATGGGCATCCGACGTCTGATGGGTAACCCTTAACACATCGGTATGCTTAGTTTCTCAATCAACCATTTTGTTCTTTTGCTATCGCACATTTTGTTTTAGGTTTATTCGCATTTGGTAGTATATGACAATCGTTAATTGTATGTATAGTGCAATCGTTCATATATCGTTCCGTAGACTAACAATATCGTTGACACTTGACTCGAGTAACGATGTTTCGGTAAACAATCGACTATATGATAACGCCAGATATTGCACTCTCCACAGTAGTTTCATACACACTAGTCGACTTCATAACCATTTACTTTTTAGCGTCGCACATTTTGAAAAGTAATATTCGGCCAGTCACAAGCGGTAAGCAGACATTTGTAATTTCACTTTCACTCGTAATCGAGACATTCCCTACATTAAAAGAAGATACGTTCTTTAGCGTGTGTGTGTGTCATTATTTCTCTGGTTTTGCTACCACGATTTTGAAAGATCATCCGGGTTTATCTACATAACGTTTTTAACATATATATTTATTCACCATAAAATTGGTAGCAATAAACATCGGATGTTGTGTGAAATCTACACCGATCCTATGTAGTGTGTACGGGATTGTAATGAGACTGTGTCTATTTTGGTGCACACAAGTATATGGTACCTATCAATATTACACTCTCCACAAAATCTACACACACAATCATCGACCTTAAAACACTGTCCACTCAAACACATCTGGTGATGGAATCCGTGCCTTGTCACTCGACAAACTAGCGCTCGGTTCTTCTGGGCTCTTGTCTTCCATTTGTCCGAGCAGAACGCTGGTCTGTCCGTATAGTAATTAGACGCAAAGTTCAAGTTGCGTATCTCCCGCAACTCTCTATAAACTGTGAGTACGGCTCCACTAAGTGGCAGTCCGTCTAGGGCAAAATCCTCTGTAAGAGTTCAAGAGCGAAGGTAGCGGATGCGTTTTTGAGTAGACCTAACACGCGCTTAATGTAAAATGTTTTTAAACGGTCTAGCCTTTTCTTTTTAACACTTAAACTGGGTAAATGTGTTTATGTTACATCAAAATGTTTCGAGACGCCAACAATCTAGCGTTTTGCTAGTTCTGCTATAGACCTAACCGCCGGGCATACCGCGGCGTGGTATCGATCACATTTGCTCTAGCATTGTTTGCATTTACATTCATCCTGTGGTTCATGAAAACCCTCCACGTTGCACAGAACGTGATGAAATCCGTGAGCTGCAAAGGCCGTCGTTAGATGTCGATCTTTTACCCCGCTACCCCGCCATTTAGTGGTCGTCAATGCTGCTGTTCCATAAATACCTATGTCCACCTCACTAAGTGTGGTTTCCCAGTTTCGCATATAAACTTCAAAGGCGCACGTTTTCATCAGATTAAATAGTTTTTGTAGTCCTTTCGTCAGCAGCGGGCCACCCTCCAAGACGTGAACAATTCTATTCCTGCATGTATTCGAAAGCGCAAAACCCCTCTTTAAAAAGCAAAACCTCACCCCATCAATTAAACGCAACTCGCATACTCCCAACTTATCCCATATCAGTGGAATGCCGTATGTGGCTATGGGTGCTATCTGTATCCCGAAAAGAGCAATTGCTGCATGAACTGAAAGCATATGTGGCCATTTAATTGCCGCAGCTGCGATGGTGGCCTTCCTGACCCTCTCCTGGATGTGTGATCGAAAACTGCTACCGCTTGTTGATAAGGTTATGCCTAGGTATGTAAATTTGTTTACAAATTTAATTTCTGTTCCCCTGACTTGGATCACGTCACCCCTGGCCATACGGCCGCCTCTTCAGAATTTCATATCTACTGTATTTCCCCAGTTAACCTTCAAACCCTTCTCATCCATGAATGTAACTAGTCGATTCATGGCTTGTTTCACCCTGAAAAGGCTGCCACCAAAGATGACCACATCATCAGCGTACAGTAAGATTCTGGCCCGCTCTTGGGTCCAGCCCGCCCTTATCCACTCTGGTAGTCGACCCAAAAGTACGGAGAACCGACCCTGTTATCAATCAGCACCGTGTTCTGTTTTAACATATTAATAAGTAACCTTAGAACTGCTCCCGGCACTCCCGATTTTGCCAGCTCTATAACTATTTTATCCCTGGTGATATGCCAAACGCTGCTTTTAAATCTACAAATACCGCATATATACAATTTCTCGGCCTGTACAGCGTTTCCCAGATTGCTCCTAGCAGCTCCCGAATTGCTAAGTGAGTTGATTTCCTTTCCTAAATCCATGCTGGTCCTCCGGTATTACCCCCCGCTCCTCCAAGAATGACCCCAGTCTCCTAACTATTATTTCCGATAATATTTTATACGGGCAGCTTTTTATTGCTATTCCCCTTTAAACTTCTGGTTCAGTTTCTACTCTATTTCCTTTTGGAATGTCTATTAAAGTCGCTTTCCTCCAGGCCTCTGGAATTTGCCCTTGTTTAAACATTCATTGAATAAGGCTTGCCAGCAAGAATTAGGGTATCTTTCATGTGTTCATTTCTTATCAAGTCTTTTCCGTGCGCTTTCCCCCGCGGTGCTCTGCCTATTGCTTCTGTCACTTCCCTAAGTGAGATTTCCCTCCCTATTCAAACCCTCGCTTCTTCCGTTGTCTGATTCCACGGGCCTTCGTATTCTAGCGGCGCTTTCGGAATTGTGTCCAACCCGGCCAAGATCGCTAATAATAATAATAATAATGAGGAAAGGTGCTATTGCAAGCAGGCCGTGTCGTACAATAGGGCCAATTTTTAGCCTGAATATGTTTAGTGCTTCAGGTCGATGTTTCGAAGTTCACCGAGAAGCATGACAGTTGATGTTGCCCTGGCTAGTATCTTCTCGATATATCTGCTAAGAGAGAGTCTTGGTGTCAATGTAACGCCGAGATAAGGAAAAGTGGTTGACGATCTCCAATGCAGTGCCATCAATTTTGATGCGGCGGTCGGCTGCGACGTATGCCCCTCCTCGGCTAAAGCAAAGGACTTTTGTTTTATCTATGTTAATTGTCAGCTTGTTCTCTTTGCACCAATTAACTGTTTTGTTTAGGAAATACTGCAGATGTCCACGCGACTTTGCAAGGATGACTAGGTCAACTGCGTAGAAGGCGTGCGAAGCTTTTATTTCGCGTAAGAGATCCGATGACGATGTTTTTAATATCCCATCAACCACACAACAATAACTTATTTGAGTGGATATTTTGTTTTAGTTTACTATATGAACTGCGTGCGCCCTTAGGTCAGAATCTTGCTTACAATATTGTAGAAAACTCACTTGTCGTCGCAGATGACCAAGCAATCTAAGGAAAAGCTGGCGGTGGCTATTTTGTGTGGCAATTGGTGGTATATATATATATATATGTGTGTGTGTATCCAGGTCTAGAGAGCTTAGCCTGTCTAGAGAGCTTTTACCTACAGAGCTCAGTTCTAAAAAATCTGACTTGACACCAGCTTCACAACGGCTTGCCGCAGCTTCAATTTAGGGCTAACAATCATAACAGCTTACGACGCTGAGTCGTCGTTGGAGCAGAACAACTCGCAACTCAGGGAGTCTTAAGGGGTAGTATCAAGCTCAGAAGCAGTAGTATCTATTAAATTACTTTTTTTTGTGATAGCTATAACAAGCAAATACACGTATCCAACATTTTGCATTCAAACCGTTTGTAAATGCGTTGGGCTAATAAAAGCTAGCGGTCAGGAATAACGTACAATCTGCCACTATTATCGCCACTATCCTGCAGCCGACCCTGCACTAAGTCATCCTATGTAAACAAGGCGCATCTTGCATCAGCACCATACATTAATAGAAACTGATTGTCGTTCAACCGGCCAACGAGTGAATAGATAGATCACTTGGTCAACGAAAGGAACTAATGGGGGCAGCGAGCGGGGCATCCCGACGATGTCGCCTTAAAGCCGCGGATCATGCGGTACCGCAAAGTACGCGTTCGAGTAGCAGCAGCAGCAGCAGAGACAAGGCCTCTCTAACAGGACCCTGCGGAGAACGAGGGGTAACCGAAACCACACCGAGCTAACTTAGGGGAGGCCGGACGGCCACGCGGGAGATGGCCGTCTTGGTGAGCGGTGCGCCGTGGCGCCCGCCATCTGGCCGAGTGTGGTGGGGAGTAGGGAATAGAAACGCCGGAATCGAGTAAGCACATCGGACAGATACATTATACGCGTAGTAACGTTAGCGGGTGCATGCGTTAGTAGCAGTAGTAATAGTAGTAGTAGTAGTAGTAGTAGTAGTTATAGAATGGTAGTGTTATTCATAGTATTCGTAGTAGGGCCTGTGCTAGACCTGCTAGTAGTAGTAGTAGTAGTGAGTTAGAAGTGAGTCAATGGATCAGTGATTGATCGTTGTAGCCGGACGGCCGGCCAGCTAGCGAACGCAAACCTGTGGAGGTAGTGGCGCCACAGCCTCGTGGCTGTCGTGGTTGGGGCCGCTGCTTCGTTGTTTCTTTGCCTCTTCGGCTTCATCTTTTCTTGTACTTCTAGATCTTCGTTTGCCTTGCTATTTTTCTCTTGCTGCTCCTTTTTTTCGGTGGGTCTTCTTTTGCTGCTGGTCGTTCGCATCGTCGCCGCTCTCGCCCCTGAGTCCGATAGACCATCAATCATGCGAAGTAACGTCCAGCGAACGACGGAGAGACAGGTAAAGAGAGAGAGGAAAACGGAGAGCTAGAGGGGCAAGAAAGGCAGTGAGAGATAGAATCGCAGGTGGATCGATTGATGGGTAACGTACCAACGGAGTGCAACCGTTCCAACCCCCGGGATAACGCGGCGAACCGGAGAATCGTCGTCGTCGAGAACTACACTACGGGGGGTTGCCCCGCCGACGGGGAATGATAGCACTGTCAGTGGATCTGATGCTGATGAGCGAACACGGGGCGATCCCGGGTGACACGATGACCTCGAATGGTCGTCACTAGTGGTGACGATGATCTTGTCTAGGATTGTTCTTATTTCGGATATGACGTGGATGAATGACTGAGTGGCCGTCAACTAGACACTGTTAGTGTCGTTCATATTGTAACAAGCTAAGATGAACAAGGAAAAGAATAGGGTAGAACGTAAAGAAGTACCCACATTAGAAGGAGTTCAAGAGTAGTAGTATGCATGCCTTGCATTCGGGAGGCCTGGATTCGAGACCCAGGCCGGCCACTCTTAAATTGGTTTGCATGGTTTTCAATTTAGATAAGGCAAAAGCCGGAGTGGATTAATAATCAGCCCTGACATAGAAAAACCGTACACAGGCATTAATTAGCCTTACGGAAAAAAGTATGTCGCGCTCTAGCGAGTCTTCCTAGAGACGTGGCCGCGCTTCTAGTGACCTCAACCTAAGGTAAGATACGGTGACCTCGAACAGAACAACTGCTGTCTAGAAAGTTATAGAAATTTGTGGCTTGTGGATTTACTACTCCAACGCCACCATCGCACGATACAGATGGTGAGGTCCTCGTGGCAATGCCCGCCGAAGCGGATTCTCCACTATGGGTCTATTTGCTTTCTCGGGTCTCCAGGAAAACGTGGAGTACAGCAGTCATGTTTTCCGCCTGAGCATGGCAGAATTAAAGGAAAGTGCACCTGTCTTTAAAGCGGTAACTCTAAATGTGTATGACAACGTTGCAGTAAATCCAAGGCGGTCGGGGCTCGGAAAACACGTCGTTGTAGCTAAGCTGTAGGTCTGCTATCTGCAGACGAAACTGTAAAGCTAGGACCCCCGTCATGTATTACAAAAGCAGGACGCTAACTTTGCAGCATTTCACTCCCTAAGATGGTCCGCTCATTTACTTGTCTCAAGACAGCGTGAAGAAGGCATTTTCAATCATAGTTTGGTGCACATTGCTACGAACGATACGAGCATATGTAATTCAGGTTCTGATGCTTTTCCAAGAACGGTCTGAGGCGAGGAATTATGTTTGTTATCCACACAGGTGATTTTATCGCCAGCTGACAAATCTGAAGAAAACAGTATTTGCTATGAATAAAAATTATTAGATGATCAGACGCGTGCCTCAAAAATCTGCAGCAGCATTTCATGCAAGTTTTTGTGACGACGGGCAGTACGCCTTATGACACTCTTTCCTCTCGCGAACTAGCAGTGAAATGGAAGCGGCTTCTATCCGAAGAGCCAGATGCTTCCTTCTCTTTTGTGGAGATTCGAGGTTTTAAAGCAATGCTGAAAAATAACGACGTTTTTGGCCCCGAACTTGTTCGAAATAAGCACCATTTTGTTTCATCTCTTAATGGAAACTTTTTTTATTATTACAGCCATTTTCAAGCGAGCAGCTTGCGCTCTACACCGATATAAATAAGCACGTAACAATGGCAGTTCTAATGACACGTGTGTAGAAGGCTAAAGCTATGAAAATTCGCTAACGCGGTGCGCTCAAAAGCTGTGGCAAGTTGAATCTCGATAGTGTTCCTATTGTTCTAGGCCAATCTATTGTCTCTCCAGAACTATGGCGCTCAGCAAGGCTTTGGTCAAGCAATTTAAATTCCCGCCGTTACCGCAACGCTACGACTGAACTTCAACTGCTGAAGTTTAGTCATAGCTTTGAATGAAACATGTGGAAAGTTCCGAAGCATTCTACAGGACACCTACAATGATGGGTAGTGCGTGAATAGAACCCTTTTCTGAGATCCACATATCCTGACCCACTACTCCGCGTACGCATTCCATCGAAAGCTGTGTCGCCGTACAGGGTTTTATAATGCTTGTAACAATTGTATGCGAAAGTTCTGCGGCCTGTTATGTACGAGATATTACCATGAGTCATGCCAATCAACGCCGGACCTTTAAATTTGGCACCGACACTCCGGATAAATAAACCTTACAGGGCAGGCGCGCAAGGTCTCTTGGATTTTTTAAAGTGAAATGTAATACATGCCATTGTATCGAAAAATGAGTTTATAAATAAAATGATCTATGTTTAGTATTCACTTGTATTTACCTCTAAACATACGTTTGTTAAAGCATATCCTCATCTACGGTGCAACGCAAAGGTGCAATCAAACTATGCGTGTTTTAAATATACTAAATGCAACAATGCCTTTTAGAAAGTGAAAGTATGGACACTGCTTGTTGAACCGAAAATCATTATTAAAGATTGTGAAAATAAATCTCAAAGCTGTTCACATCGCGCCAAGACGACTCCTTGTCTAATACATCATCATAATATATGATGATGTATTAGGCAACCTGTAGCACATATATATAACAATATATAACTATATATATGTGCTAGCAAGTGATTGATGCCTTAAACATGTTTGTCGGTCATGTCGCATATTGCAGAAATAAATGTGTCATTCATTTATGATCAATAGACATAAGAAGTTTGGCAGGCGCGTGATCTTACAGAAAGCAGACGTTTCGTGGCCACCTCATTCATGCGACTGATGTCGACTTAATGTCCCCATTTTTTTTCTGCAGGGTTTTCTATTAGCAGTGTCTTAAGTAAGCCCGCTACCATCGATGAGCTAAATGAATATATCCGGCGGGAGATTTGGAAAATGACGTTCAAAGTATGCCAAAAAGTCATACAGATTGTGCAAATCTCGTATACACAATGCCCAAAAGTCCCGTGGCGGTCTTCGTAATCATTCAGGGAAAAAGGCATGCAAAACACATGCAAAAAAACAATTATTGACCCTACTTTGTTTAGTTTGCCTTTTATGTCAGCATGTCTAAAACACTGAAGGGACTCTGATTGCATATATGCATCTGTATTTGTACTGCATATATATATATATATATATACGCGTAAAAAGGAAACATTCGCACATAAATTCGCAGATAAAATGCGGACGTCATGATCTCAGACTATGTAGAAGTAGGAAGTGGCAGGTGGAGCGACACTTGATGCCTGACGAGCTGCATGCATGGGAGGACAGGTGGCTGCCCCATGTGTCTGTTTATCGAACAGCTGTCAAATCAGTTTCATGGACGTGGTCGATCCATGGCTTAACCGTTGTCGCTCTAATACCTCTGAGCCGGATTACGAAAGTCCTGTATTTTCACTCTTCTTCTTCTTCTCTCTCTCCCGCTCCCTCTCTCTGGGGTCCTGTTCTCGTGACGGCGTCAATCGCTCGTGACACTGTCGTTTCGTGCCATGGCCCAAGCGACGCACGCAGGGAGTGGAATAGCGAGAGAAAGATGACGTTGCTGGAATCCTAACGTTTTTCCGCCTGGCTTGGAAATTTCGCCTCGCAAGGCTTAACCTTCTAGCCGCCTTGACGCTTGCACCCAACCCCCCCCCCCCCGCCGCCGCCGCTGCCTCCTCCACTTAAGTACCGGTCAGGGCCATTCAAGCTAGGTAAGCTATGTATAGGGAAACTCTGTCGCGGTACGAATGCATATGTATGCGGTGCAAACGCGCGGTGTCAGTTGTCAATGCTGAGTCTGTGCGGCTTGTGGCTGCTTTGACTGTTGCATTATACATTGCTATAGCGACCTGAATGCTGGCGGCGTCGAGAGATTAGCCGTTGCTTATTCCGCCGTTTCGGCAGCTAACCCCCGCCGGTAAGCCGCAGCCAGAAAAGATTCTGCTTCGTGCATGAGCGAGCGTGGAACTGGTAGTACTCTTGCCACGCGGGTCTATAGGTTTGCCCATATTCACTATTGATTAGTCGTGTTACCTTTTTAAATGAATTACAATAGACTGATGGTGTTTCTGATGTCAGTATATCGTTTTCAATCGTTGTGCATTACAATAAACCACGCAGCTTGTGTGAAGCACAAATTTACGTTACAATGGCCGGTCCGCCGGTCTCCATTTTGATGCCTAATTGTGTTACGGATGCTCAATGACCTGACGTTAGGTGGGGTATCGTAATATAAATCTATCGGTCTCTGGATGGGCAGCGAAGCGCGTTTTACAATCACAACTATCTGGATTCTATTAAACGAGATTCAAATATAAGACTGGCCACTCTTAAGTTGATTCTCCTATTTTTCTTATTTATAGAAGGTGGACGCAATAATTAGGCGGTGTATGACTGCCCTTCCTCCGTAATAATAATAATAATTATTATAATTGGTATTATCTCAAATTCTTCCGAACCAAATGCTTATATCTAGAATAAACCTATAATTCTTTTTAAATGCCTATATAATTAAAATCCTAGAGCGTTATATTTTGTTGGCATAAAATTGAGTTGAGCCGACGATCCGTAATCTCCGCGGCGTAGTGGTAGGATTACGGATTCTATTCCACTGTGATTAGTGCAAATCTTGCACAAGAACAACCTGAATGCTCGGGTGCAAAAACCAGCGAAAGACTGTAGTTTTATAAAACATTCATAAACATAACTCTTTCCTGTAATATACCAAGTTAATTGTGTTGTTTTTATGTCTAAATATTGATTGAGACAGTTTGCAACCTACTGGACTCTTCGATTTGACGTAAGCGTCTCCTAAGTGGGTTTAAGTAGGTTGACTTACTTATAGCTGTGTCGCTCTTGGTCGATTGCATAATAATCCGGCATTGACAATATCTAAATTAGAACTTTTATTAGACTGTTATATCCATCCAAAATAGCCGGTGATGGATTTAAACCAACGACCTTTTATTTCGTGCAAGCCAACGAATCGCCTTGCCACAAATAATTTACCCTTTTTTCTGCAAAATTACCATTATAAATATTATTCATTGTTTGCACGTTAAGTGAACGTCTAGTCCCAACCAGGCCGATATTAGTTGTTCTACCCTGTTATCGGCTGTGCTATAACTTTAAAATTGTGGAGGATTGTTCGTTTTAGGCAATGAACTCAGCTGTCGTATGAAAAACTACTCCTTGGTTTGGTTTCTTTATTCTTCCTGCCCTAAAATCCGCGTCGCCAGGACACACGTGTAATGGGGAGCAGACCGGTTGACAAGATCCGCTATTAATTAGTGTTACACTAGAGACAACACACCGTGTTCATACGACTCAACTGTCTTTCATTATTCTGCCCACGAAGTTAAAAAAATCTATATCATCTGCTTTGATGTAGCACAATTGATCGTTCACTGCGATTTAGTCTGTAAGGAGATTATTTTTTCAACCGACAAGAGGATTGCACTCTCTATTTTAGACGACATTTCGAACGTTTCGCCTGAACACCTTGACAACAAAGGAATATTGTCTGTTTCCAGTGGTACTCAATCTTAGGCATGGCGGCATAAATTGAGCAAATTGCAAAAGGCACTAGCCGAGGTTGAGGTTCGCTGTTTAATACCAAGTATAGTAAGCATCTATGTCTTGACAAAGAGATATTGCATTGAAAAACAGCCTGTTGGCGTTTATACCATTAGTATGTAAAGGTCATCGAATGGCTACTTCATATACTTTACGTAGATTGACTTTCTACTTGCTACGTTTTACGATATCCGAAACAAATAAGACACGACTTGTCTTCTTCTTGAGATCATTAGCTCCCCTTCTAGGGGAGACAAAAAGTGCAACAGAGAAATGTGCACAGATAACAGATAGACGAATAAGAACTCCTTGAGCCAGAATATTCCTAGGTACCGCACGAATGCGATTTGCTGCATAATTGCCTGCCCACATTCTACATGTGGAGCGTCACATAGAGAAAAAAAAACGCCAGGTTTCCAATAGCCCGTGTACTTCGCTGCCGTTCTGCGCGTTCGTTATCTAGGGATGACGAGATGGCAGAGTGCGCGGGCACGCAATGTGCATGCGCGTGCACTTATGTCGAACCTCGCCTGCTGCTAGTGATACGGCTCTTGGGGCTCGCTTTCCTGTTAGAACCGAGTGATAGCCGTGCTCGTTTATACTTCTGCATGATCCTGACAAGCACGTATGAGGCACTAAGAAGCATATATATATATATATATATATATATATATATATATATATATATATATATATATATATATATATATATATATATATATATATATATATATATATTAATATATATATATGAGAGAATAAGGAGTGAACACATCGGTTACACTCGAAGGGTAGCCGGGTGGATCAAGTGTCAACTCTTTTGCCGGCGGCGCTGTGTGTCCAGCTGGTACTTTCGGCGGTTTTGCCTTTACTTCTGCTCTTTGTAGTAGGCTTACTGTCGCTTTCTTTCTATGTATCTCTTTTTCTGTTTTCGTGGTGCAATTCTATTGTTGTTATTGTGTATTATTGTGTTGTTGTTGTTGTTGTTGTTGTTGTTTTTGCGTGTTGTTGTTCTGTTGTTGTCGTTGTTGTTGCTGCGTGTTGTTGTTGTTATCGTTGTTGTTGCGTGTTATTGTTGTCGTTGTTGTTGCCGTTGTCGTTGTTGTTGCTGTTGTTGTAGTACTGTTGCTGTTGTTGGCCTTCGACTTCTGCCCTATTCTGCCCCTCCAGCTCCCTCTCTTTGTCTTTTGCTTCTACAATCGTTGTCATTCCCCACTCGTCGCCACCACCGCCAACGCCACAACTCACAACCAGCACCATCATGACCACCATGACTATCATCTACTCGAAACGAGTACGGCCAGTTGGGAAGGTGAAGTCAAACGACGACGATGACGACAACGCCGCCGCAGCAGCAGCGAAGATATGAAAGCAGACAAATGCCGTCCGTCGGCCTCGTTGAGCGAGTCAAGGCAATTGGGGAGTTAAGGGGACGAGAAACAGCCGAGTTCGGGTTGGACGAAACTGCCTGTCTCACGATGGGCACGCAGGTAGGTAGGTAGGCAGGCTCGGCTAGGGCAGCTCGACGTTTCCTTCTGTCGCTTTCGACAACTCAACAACTAGACTCTGCTACTACTACCACTACTACCACTACTACTGCTACCGCTAAGGCTGCTGCCACTGGCACACAGTCTTTACGGCTGGGTCCTTGATCTTGGAGACGACTGCCAACAGTGGTACGAAGGAAGCTCTGCTGCTGCTGCTGCTCCGATAAGCCTTCATGTAATGAGCTGGTCCCATTCGTCGCTATCTCTGAGCGTGCGGGCGCTTCTCGCGTCCCCACGTCACCACCATCAAGAACCGTCATCATCACCATCGAAAAGTATGAACAAGTAGAGCAAGTAAGTGCTCTTCATGCTCTACTACTTCATAGACGATAGGCAAGCTTACTTCCACTCGAAGAGCTTATATATATATATATATATATATATATAAGATGAAACGTTAGGTTTGTTTCATTCACTTCAGTTCATTGCTACGTATGCATTACTCTACGCAGTCAATGGCGTAATCTAGGCAATCGAAAAGAATGGGCTGTATGTATATATATATATATATATATATATATATATATATAGTCCAATATTTTCGATTGCCTAGATTACGCCATCCACCGCGTAGAGTAATGCATACGTAGCAATGAATTAAAGTTAATGAATCAAATCTAACGTTTTATCTTCGTGTCTACAATAGTCTCTGCTTTAGTATATGCAGGCCGTTTTGTGTCGACCGTCTCTAATACGCTGGTTAATTCATTACCTACTTGCCTGACGCAAAAATCGAAACTACGTTTTTGCTTGTGCAAAACCTGTCGAACAACAATCATACTGGGGCTTTTGTCGGTAACTAGCTCCTCCGGTCTGCGGGAGAAACCCTTTGCTTCCTGTAGCGTGCTTTGCAGAAGGCAATAAAAGGCTTTGCTGTTATGACAATTCGTTTTTGTTGCAACATGACAGCTCATGGTGTGGTATATGTTCCATCGGCTGTGGCAGTACTATTGGTGAGCGCAGATAAAGTATAGCGATCATTAATAGTAGCTGAAGATGAAAAGACATCCTGCACGTTAGCAGTCTTAGAAAGCAATTCCTCAGGGGAAACACCCTATTTTTAAGAGCTTTACAAAAGCGTCCGCTGAAGTCACTGCAAGCGGAAGGCTTATAAAGAAAAGGCTATCAAGGCTAATGAATGCATGTGCATCGACTAGAAATAGTATATCTATGTTGTTTAGTAACTAAAAAAATAAAGCCATTCATTGCTTTTACAATGGCGAGACGATGCTTAAGGGACGCAAGACTACGATAACAAGCTTTAATTTGGCATGATTACCGAATGTGATGCTGTTTTGCGAAAATGGCGCATCAGCGCACAATGTAGTTCTGGTCGCAGACCGAGCTAGTTGTTGAAATTGTTCATAATTTACCTTATTTATTGAAGCTGATATCTTTGTGATGACTTGACTCCCATGACCGCAAATGCTTATACAGAGTATAAGTACTAGTCTAGTCGCGAGGCCGAAAATAGGCGATATGTGAGTTTTTACTAAGGATACACTCTGAGAAACGTTGGATTAACTGCATTGTTATCAATCGTTTTTACGTAAAAAGCGAGTTGTAACGACATCTTGGGTCTTTCTGGCTTCGCGTCAGCAATAGCCTTTAAAACCTCTCTTGTAAGTCTTTGATAAGCGTGGACATAAACTGCACAACAAGAGTAAATTGAGTACGCTTCGGTTATGAGCTCAATTTAGATATTTAAGAACCTGTGACGGTTGTTGCTGGCCTTCGGCTAGATCCGAAAGCCGATCCGATCTGCGCATTTAGATATTCAACGGTTGAGACTTGTATCGACCCCACAGAGATTTTGCTTGTACAATAGCCCTAAGAATATCGCGTGCGCTGGAAATTTGACGGCGCCAATTTCAGCGCTGTCGGCGATGATGTCCGGCATGACATGTACAACCTGGCGGCATTACGTAATCGTATGCCCATATATACATCTGTACACGAACTCGGTGACTGCTAGGGACCTCGGTTGTCGGCTGCCCGACTGCCGGAATGAATAAGAAGACATCGACGTCTAGCGACGCCGCACAACTCTTTCTTCCGGTCCTTAATGGCCTCAAAATGAAAAAGAACCAACACACAACAAATACGCAACATAAGAGTTGTACCAGAGACCAAGAAAAGCTGCTGCGGAGAAGAATAGAGGGAGAGAGAGAGAGGAATAAGGAAAGGGGGGCAGGAAGACAATATTGTCCCGATCTCTGACCATCATCAAAACAGTAGCAGCGGCAGCAACACCAGCAACAGCAGCAGCAGCGGTCGGAATGGTCAGAATTCCTATCCTCTATGCGCTTTCTGCGCTTTCTGGTAACGAAACGGAATGTTGTTGTTCACACAGAAAACGGGTCGTGCAACTGCGACAGCGGAACAAGGCGGAGAATCGCCAAGGAACACTCTCAATCGTCTGTACGCCAACGCACGCCGTCAAGGGAGAATACCGTGGAATGCTTCGAGTCAGTTGTACGAACAAGCAGACAACGCACAATTGTAGTGCACGTACGTGCATTTATACGACATACACAAATACAAACTAGTCTGCCAGCAGCAGCAGCAGCAGCGGGCGTTCTAGCGATTCGCGTGACAAAGGATGATCAGTCCCGTCAACGAAATGTCGCCGTCGTCGTCGTCGTCTTTGTCAGGGGCCTGTACAAGTCCGTCTGTGACAGGAAGCAACGGGTCCTAGCAAACGAACGCTACACCCCCAGGCTCGTAGCCTCTAGACGGGGGCTTCGGATAAACAATGCCTGCAGCCTCGAACAGGAGCGGTACCGACCACCGAGGAGGACAGGCGTGCAGTGCACACCGATCATAATAAAAGCATGAATCATTGTCACCATTCTCATGATCATCACCATTACTATCAGTCGTCCCTATCGTGGTTCTGGGGCGTCTGGACATCGCCATTCTGGGACGAGATGCGGCGAGGAAGGATAACCAGCGGAAATGTCCGGAAAATCTGCATCTGGTCACAAAAACAGGGCGCTGCATGCCATAGTTGTCGTTTCTTTGTTTTCGTATGCTTCCTGATGAAGATGCACGAGCCAGTAGCAAACGAGGTGATAAATTGTCCCATAGGCTTCCAGCTGGTGGTACGGACCACACTATCACGAAGCCACCATCACGGAAGCCACAGTAACACTTCATCGGCGTATCTTTGATTGAAAATGCTAATTAGCGATGTACACTTGGAAACACTCTAATTCCCGAGTATGCGTCGCTCCCAAGCATGTGCTCAAATGTAGCTAGCTTGTGCGTATTCTCGCGCGTTTAAAGTTTAGTGCCTGACGGAATTAATTGCCTTTTTAGAAGTTTGCTTTTTCAGTAAGTCTGTGTGTCGCACGTCACTGGCCAGCAGGGCATGGAGCTGATGGCCTTACAAAAGTGCTTATTCAGTTTATCAATAAAGCAAGTCTTACTGCTCGAACGCTGTATCCACTAAGTAGGTCAAATAGTTCGTAGCATGGAACACAAACAATAGATGGACAAAGACCACGTATCTCTGATCGGTACTGTATCGTGCCCTCGAAGTTCAACACATCTAGTCTAGTGATTCTCATTAGCCTTCATGTTACGAGCAAAATATTGCGAATCTTTAGATCCCGTTAAAGCGGGCTTGTCTACGGCGCATATCATAAAATTGCTTTTCTGATATCTTTTTCTCCGGAGAGACACCTTTTAAGGTCTCCAAGCAGACAATAATTCAGTTCAAACATTTATGCACCTTTGCCAGGTAGTATAAACACAATATATATCTCTTCACTGTATACAATAGCGGCTAAAATTGCACCATTGGGCATGGTCGTGTCACATTGGGGGTTGAGCTCACAAGACATCCGGTATATAAGTATATACTACACGGACAATAATCGCAGGCGGCCAGATCCGAATAGTATGGAGGCTGCTCGACTTTTTATAACTTCAATGAGCGTAATTTTACCATGGCAGAAAGGTACAAGTGAGCGGGCGCGTTATCGTAGTCAAAACTCACTGTCTTCTTGTTCTCCTTCTTCTGCATCGCAGGCCTAAGTGCTATGACGCGTTCCTTTGGCTGATACAGGAGTGTTGCGTAGTTATTCCTAGTTATCGCTCCCTTTGTCTAGAAAGGTAGTCATTTAATTCAAACACTTTTCTGATACCTATCGAGATATGCTTCTTTATTCTAGTGGGAATTTTGTTGCCACGTGCGGTCCACGTCTGATTAGCATCTTCCCGTTCAGCGGTAAAGTGGAGGATTCAGGTTTCGATTGGGTTACAAATTGGCCCAAACGATCCTACGGATTTTCTCTCAACAGTTTCCAATTGCTCCCGAAAATTGACAAGCGCGGTTCAGTTTCTGCTTAATTGTTAGCTTGTGTGGTCGCCACTTTGCTAACATGTTTGTCATGAATAAATGCTAATGCAACAATTAATCTACTGCATTACAGCAACTGTTTTATATTTTTTTCGAGCACGAACAGTCATCACGAGTTTGCTCGGCTGTCTCTTACGACAGCTGATATAGAGCTGACTGGGTTAAGTGTCTCTGTTTGAATTCTAGATCAGCTGCCATCCTCAGAGGACATAAGGAGAATAAAATGCACCGAATATATTTGTGCTATGATGAGTACTTGCTGTGAAATAGACGGCCTTTTTTGTATTGATAACAAAAGCGATTTTTGTCATTATGTTATGTTTGTAAACGTCTAGCACAGTTTTCTCATTCCTATAGAATCTCAGTCGAGCGAATGATTTGGTTACTAAGCAGTCTGACATGTTGCAGTTGCACGACTTGCTACGAACGCAAGTCAAAAACCAATCCAAATGCTAATTGCTTTTGCTAGTTTCTGAGAACGTCTATCTCCGGCGCTGTAGTCGGTATGATTTTTTCTGAAATTGCAAACTGATGATGCAACAAAGTTTATGATCCACTTAGATGATTTATCTCAACATCTCTAACTATCAGAGAGGATTGACGGACGTTGAGAAAGTCCCTTTGAAATTGAGGATTGACAGGACGTTGAGAAAGTCCCTTTGAAATTGGTATGAGGTGCACCAGGATCGAACCCACGACGCGTGATATCGGAAAGTCGGCAACACTATCGCCCAGATTGAATTTCTCCAAGCTCAAGCGTGATATTGTGATCGAGGTAATCAGCTACAACAGCTGTATAACAAGTATTTTCGGCTGCCAAGCGGTCTTGTACGTTGTACGTAGGGTAAACTTTACTCAAAGAGGCAACAGCAAACGCCCTTCGCTAGTCGGCCATACTCGCGACAGAACCGACCCCCTAGGGTAAAATAGATTATAGCGGCTGGCCAGATCTGCGGTGTGCCCTTCTCGCCCCCGACCAGGAATATCATGAGACACCACTCCTGCGGAAGCCCGCGCGATAAGTTCGAAAAGGGTGCTCTCTTACTGTGTGGGGCCTGCGAATTACGCCGACTCACCGGGATGGGGTTTGTTGGTTGTGCGCTCCGATATAAGAGACGCCGTCTTTTGTTTAACAAATGTGATCTTTGTATCACATCCGTTAATTTTTTACTTTTTTTTGCTTATGGATTTTTATGAGAGAAAGTGCATTCACGTTAACCTCGCCAACGTGCAAGCTATGAGGTAGGTGAGACTCGACCTGAGCAATGTTTTGCCACATGTTATCAATTGACGACACTGCATATTTTATGAACGGCCATCGCATACCTAAAGTGTCAACAAACAAAGACCTAGGTATTACAAATGAAGAGTTCCAGATGCGAGTTGACGTGAGACTTTTTAAACAACTAGTCTGGAGTAATAATTTTAGTACATTTTTGACAGTGCATAAAAACAATAATTACGACAAATATTCTTCGTAGTGGTGCGTCAATTACTCCACCGGAAGTAGCTAATCTCAGAGTGGTGAATACTGCGTTCGCATGGAGAGTTTCGCGATGTACCCAGTGTGTGCAAAGACTATAATGTGATTTTAAGGCTCCGTTTTTAATAAAGGAGACCTTGTATTGTAATGTTATACCGACGAACGCCTGCCATCCTGAGCCCTCTAGTCGAAACTGTGAGAAGTTGCTACCGTAACCTAATATTACTTCACTTTTACTTCTTCTATACGGACGGATGCGATTGTAGCGCATATTGTGGATTGGGTTGGATTCCTCAGGCCGATAATACATCCGATTGCCACACCGAGGCTAGTTTACGTGCTCTGCTACCCTACTAGTCATATATATATACATATATATATTACCGAGCAAGACGGCTTAGTGGCAAAGCCTTTGCCTTGCATTCGGGAGGACTGGGTTCGAAACCCAGACCGGCCACTCTTAAATTGGTTTGCATGGTTTCCAATTTAGACAAGGTAAATACCGGAGTGGATTAAAATTAGCCATGATATGAAAAAAA
>QVRM01005872.1:0-49282 GCA_003439945.1 Dermanyssus gallinae | reverse complement strand
CTCATTACGATAATGTTGACGTTGCCGATGCGATCAGTGCTGGTCTAGCGGGACTGAACCTCCAGCTACCCACTCTGGTCGGCGGCGACTTCAACTGTCGTATTGATAGTGGCGCCACCGACAGGAAGGGCGATGTGCTTCTTAAGCTTCTAGAAAACAGAGGCCTGCATTGCGCAAATGAGCGTGATAAATTCACGTATGTTTGCCAAAGTGGAAGAAGCACTATCGACCTCCTGTTTCACAATCTTCAACATCCGACGGAATTTCAAGGATGCGAGGTACTTGATATTCCAGCACGGAAGCACCTGCCGGTGCTGGCGTCTCTGTGTGTGCCTGGCCAGGGACACGCCCCACGTCGGCAGCTGATAACGTACTGGTCTAGGCAACTAGATTTGCGTGTATTGACGCGCGAGTTAGAGCTGCTGAGATCAACTTCTGACATTGAACAAAGCAACCACGCTTTGGAGGCCACTGTCAAGGCGGCTGTAGTCAAGAAGAAGTACAGACAAAGACGGGCGCGGCCCTGGTTTACACAGGCCTGCTACTTAAAACGTCGGGAAGTCTTGGGGCTCCTGCGCCGAGCACGGGCTCTACACCCCGACCCCCAGGTAGTTGCTGATCGTAGGGCGCTCTATGGCCGACATAGAGCAACCTACAAGAAACTGCTTGTGGAGAGTAAGCGCCGGTATGATGAGGAGGAGGAGTTTCGTTTGCTTGAGAGAGCAGAGCGCGAACCCCATGTCTACATTGTTCGCCGGCCAAAACAGAAGCATGCACAGCATGACAAAGGAGCAGTTGCGGCAGCACTTCACTGCCCTTCTGCTCGATGCAAACGCCCCCGCGCCTAACCCAGTTATTGAGCAACCGCTCACTCTGGAGCAGCACGACATGAATTCGCCCGTTTACGGTGGAGGAAGTTGTACAGATCTTGCGCGGGTTACCCAAGAAAAAGAGTAGTGGTCCCGATGGATCTATTACGAACATTGGGCTAAGTCGTCCGATGTTTTAGCGGAGGAGCTGTGTAAGCTGTTTAATCAGATACTCAGCGGGGGACACATACCCCAGGTTTGGCACGAGGCCAGGCTTACTCTGCTATTCAAGGGCAAAAACGGTGACAACGTAGACGATCCAAATCTCTATCGGGGTATCGCGTCGGAACGCACTCTCAAGAAAATCTTCGCCAAGTTGATTATCTCGAGGGCGCTTCCAACTGTGGAGAAGGCCTTACCTCCGGAGCAATTCGGATTCAGGAAAGGTCGAGGTACACAGGACGCGATCCACGTACTCCAGTCGGAAGTTGAACGGGTGCTGGCTGTGCCCGGGGGTCACTTGTACGCCGTCTTTATCGATTGTGTCAAGGCCTTCGACAAAGCTCCCCGTCACCTACTAGTCGATTCATTTCGACACGCTGGGGTGGGTGGTTCTTTCCTACGAGTGCTCTCCAGCTTCTTTGCTGAAGACCGCCTTGAAGTAAACGTAAGGGGCGAAGACACCTTGCAGCTCTGTCAAAACGTAGGGACCCCCCAAGGGGACCCTCTCAGTTGCCTGGCATTCTCCTTGCTCATCGCAGACCTAGCTCGCCATGTGCGGGAGGAGTTTAGAAACGCCGTCGTCGTCATGTATGCGGATGACATAGTAGTGGCCCACCGGGACCGCGGTGCCATTCGTCGAATTGTCGGCGACGTCGAAAGTTACCTTCACCGTAAGGGCCTGCAAATAAATGCGCGGAAGACGAAAGCCATGAAGTTTCGCCGTGGGGGTCGATTGGCCGCAGCAGACGTAATACCCTGTTGTGGCCAACCGCTGGAGTTTGTCAACTCTTTCCCGTATCTGGGTCTGAGGCTACACTATACGGGAACGACCTTTACCCAGCACATCGGCGACAGGTGTCGAGCGGCTATTACCTCTATTCACACAGAGGTGAGAGACCCTCGACGACTGTCTTTGAGTGCGGCCGTGCGTCTTTATGAGCTTAAGATTGTGCCAATGTTGAGCTACAGCCTTGGCAGGGTGTGGGGCCATCTTTCAGCGGCAAATTTTGCGCAGCTAGAAAGATGCTTCACACTATATATGAAGCGGGTACTTTGCTTACCCCGGACGGCAAAAAGCCGCTTTGTGTACCTGCTAGCGGGTTGCGGGCCGGCAGTGGAAACAATCAGAGTCAGGCTTAGGTCACCTATTACTGGACCACTTCAACAATTTTTGTTGGAGTGGCAGGGAAAAGTGACCGAGGCTTCGGCAGAGGTAGCGCAATTGGATGTGTACCTTGCCAGGGAGCTTTGGGATGGAATGGCATGCACTAGCCGGCACGTGTACACAAGATACATTGTGCATGGCTATCATCACTTGGTATGTTCGACCCAAGGATTTCACCAAGTTGACGATCAATGTCGTTGCCGGTTCTGCTCGCAGATATGCGCTAAATACCACGCAGCGAGCTGCCAGAAGCATCGGCGGTCTTTGCACTTTTTCGCCGGGTGGGACGGTCGCTGAAGTGTTTAAATTGTATAAAAGGAATGAATTGTATTGAAATTATGTACCATCTTGAAATGCAATGTTATTGCGAAATAAAACCATATATATTAAAAACCATTTTTTTTTATCTTGTTCAGCTCCTCCTTCGATGCCGTCTTTATCTCGTCAAGCGTAGCGTAACGTCGTCCTTTCATGGGCCTCTTCAGTTTAGGGAACAAGAAAAAGTCACAGGGGGCCAGATCTGGGGAATACGGTGGCTGCGGCATCATTAGTGTGTTGTTTTTGGCCAAAAACTCGCGCACAAGCAACGATGTGTGAGCAGGGGCGTTATCGTGGTGCAAAAGCCAATTTTGTTCTTCCACAAATCCGGGCGTTTCTGGCGGATTGCTTCGCGCAAATTGCGCATAACTTGCAGGTAATATTCCTTATTGACCGTTCTACCCTGTGGCAAGAACTCATGATGCACCACGCCCCTGCAATCGAAGAAAACTGTCAGCAAAACTTTCACATTCGACCGAACTTGGCGCGCTTTTTTCGGTCTTGGTTCGTGCGGCAGCTTCCATTGAGATGATTGAGCTTTGGTTTCCACGTCATAACCATAAACCCACGATTCGTCACCAGTTATGACCCTCTGGAGCAAATTTGGGTCGTCGCGGACAGAGTCCAACATCTCATTAGCAATGTTCATGCGATGCTGTTTTTGGTCGCAATTGAGCAATTTTGGTACGAATTTCGCGGCGACCCGTCTCATGCCCAAATCATTGATAAAAATCGAATGGCACGAGCCAATCGATATGTTTAGGTCCTCAGCAACTTCTCTAACGGTGATTCGACGATTGGCCAATACCATTTTCTCCACTTCATTAATTTTTTCGTCTGTTGTTGAAGTGCTCGGGCGTCCGGCACGCTCTTCGTCGTTCACATCTTCTCGGCCTTCTGAGAACATTTTGTACCACCGATAAACGTTGCTTCGGTCCAAGGTAGCTTCTCCGTATGCCACAGTCAACATTCGGAATGCATCCGCGCACTTAATTTCGTTTTTCACACAAAATTTGATACAGGTTCTTTGATCCATTTTTTTGAATAGGTAAAAATCGAAGACGATCCAAAACACGTGCAAGCAAAGCAGCTGTCAACAATTAAGTGAACATTCAAAATGGCCGAGCTTGTCGGCATAAGTGAGAGACATGAGTACCAACATAACGCCACAAAAAATCGAAATTCGAATATACGTAACCCGCGAAAATTCAAAAGTCGCGATACTTTTTGAACACACCTCGTATATATATATATATATATATATATATATATCACGACAATGGGGAGAGGCCGTAGCTTGTCGCAAAGACGGTGGTAGCGCATTTTGATGATTCTCATTGCGGTGTTTGCAACAACTAGTCAATTACCTGACTTGCGCATGATTAGGTTTGTATATATATATATATATATATATATATATTAGATTTTTCGGAGCTTCATATTCTCGACTTATTTTTAATCGAGGCTGCTAAGGACAGTTGCAGTGGATGGGCATTACGCTTTCTTTTACATGGAACTTTCCCTCTGGAGGAGCAAAGCGAGGTAATTCTATATGGCTTTTTTCGTCAGGTGTTGTCGCCTGACTCTATAATATTCTCGGACGAAATAAATGTTTGCTACGTTTGTGGGACCCTCGCGGTCGTTCCATTTTGCACTCGATTCATGTTCCCAAGTTTGATTTACAAATCCCTGCTGTGATAGTCGATATTAAACTACTCGAACATCTTCTCCATCGAAACTATTCGGAAATTAAGTAAGCAAATTATAAGATGATAGAAAAATGCAAATTCCGACCTGCAGCGTCCCCGTACTTGTACAGGATGAACATTTACAATTTTTCTAGCTCGGCGTGGTAATTGAGTCCGTTTTGTTACGACGCTTATGTTGTCATCGTCTAGGATCTCTTCACAGCGGCAATCGTCACAGTACTCTGACATCGTGGTCATTACTGGGAGTTAGCGATATGGGCTAATCAATTTATGAAGATAATCTATTAATAGTAAACCTTATTTCATATTTTCCAACACGACATTGTTCTGAGGGACATCCGAGGGACTTCGGCTCAGGGAAAAGCCTCCTAAATTGCCCCTACACCTGTTTATATCTGTTCCATATATATATATATATATATATATATATATACACTATGTATGCATGCGTCTAGATAAATGCAAATGCACGTCTTGACCATACATTTAATTTGCCCATTCATTAGAATGAGCCGCCTGCGCACACCGTCCTATGCATACATAGCACGTCTGCTTCCCTCCGACCTACCCATGTGCAATGATTGCTATTGTTAATCTTTCTTTGCCTGTTGCGGTCATTTCAGGATGACCGAGGCGGCCGCCCGAAAACGGAGACAATCTGATTCAACAGAACAAACGTTACCACCTCGACGACCAATGGTATGTGGGACTGCGCCATGAACACGCTCGTCGCGTGAGCCTTGCTTTGAGCGAAACCATACCATACCATGCCATGCCGTGTGTATGTGTGTGTGCGTCTCTCTGATCCTACAATGGCTTGCGTCGCTCTCTTCGAGGCAGACTTCGTATAGATGTAGCAAGGGAGTAAGTAGCAGGTTGCGCCGTAACGCACAGCAGTTGAATCGGTCATTGGCTAAAGGCTAAAGAGGCTAAGGACGAACTCTAGTCGTCGTCGTGTCGGGCTGGAGGTGGGGTGCACAGTTTTCAGGTAATGACGTGAGAAAATAATTCAGCCATGTCATTACCTGAACGCAGCTGCAGTTGCCGCTGTGCGAATCAGACAGTTGTCGAGCCAGGTGGCGCGGTGGCATGCGTCTGCGCCTCGCGACCGGAGGAGACACATAGCAGGTGCGCGGGTTCGAGCCCCACCGTTGCCCCACATTTGTACTTATGGGGCATGTCCGTCTGTGAAGCAATGCGCAAAGCAGTCTCACGGACGGTAAATCTTGGCTGAGAGTCAGCCCCGAAAGGAATCACACTATCCGATGCAAACGGAGAGAATAGTTAGCCTCTTGGCTGCTCTTAGAGGCTAATGTGTGCTGCCGCGTACCGCTTTTGTATGAAGGCTGCAGTCGACATTGTGTTGTTCGACCGGACTAGGGTCAGGTCGGCACGCTAACGACCGACAAACACGCTGTTGTCCACTGTATACGCGAACATCATAAAGATGGAAATCATGGCTCGGTATAGGCTTCTTGCCGTATAATATTAATATTAATAATAATAATAATAATATAACGTATTGGGGCAGTTTTGAGGCTGAGTTGTTCGCGTGTCCAACGTTTGTAACGGCGGGAGGGGGGGGGGGGGGGGGGGGGGGTTAAGGAAGGAATTTGCTATCGAACGCCAATTCTAATCGACTTCGGTGGCGTGTGTTTCTATATATATGCATACGCAGCCATGGTTGTACATGTATATATATGCAGCCATGCACACCTAAGTGTGCGTAAATACATGCATTTGAAGGTCTACTCGGCAGCTGCCCTCGGTGTGGCTTTAAGATGAAGGGGAAAGTTCGTCTTTCATCATATGAAAGATAAATTCACGAGATAGTTATATGACTATAGTTTATAACTATTCGGGATATCAATGTACATACATCCATACATTAATTGTTGGTTCTACCTGAGGGCGGGTTTGTTCACTTGCGTCATATGTTTAGCTGACTCTTGCCTTGTTTACGTCACGGGAATGTTCTAATAGGCGCTACTACAATGAGTAAGTGCTCTTGATCTCTTCTTGGTATTATGGGTAGATTACCCGTAGGTGTTTTTCATTGCCATCTGCTTAAAAACAACTCTTTCATTATTGTTCGTATTATCTGCTGGTATTTTCCGATAGGCAAGATCCTATAGCCTATCAGCATTTATATATATATATATATATATATATATATATATATATATATATATATATATATATATATATATATATATATATATATATATATATACATATATATAACTACATGTTTTAAAAATGCGCACAATGCTTTACGCCAGATATATATATATATATATGTGTAATCGACCATTTTATGTTAGTTACGGCGGGTTAATGACGTCATGTGCGTCAAATATTGTTTGGTCTTGTTATCCGGCAGTGTTTTGGACTTGCCATTTTCACTTTCCATAAGCTGGTAAGACGTACTTGTCTATAGATCTAAATTTAAAATAATTAAAAGCTTTACCACGTTATTTCTACCGACTTCTGTTGGTTTTTTGTGAGGTGGCGATGACTCCACGACACTTTTTCGCGCATTGATTATTGCGGTCGTTGCTGCCTTTTAACCGAACTACATTTTTCGTCACGTCGTGCGTAACGATCAGAGTGGAAGGGGCGAAACTAAACGAGCAGGATCAACAACGAAGCAATTAGTAAAAAACAAAACGAAAGTAGTTGTGATGATTATTATAACTATGACCGCCATGATTTGAATTGCTGGCGTGGCGTGTACCATCGCGGATACCATCACATGCGCTTCTCATCTTTACAGTTGTTGTTGTGGTTGTTGTTGTTGTGGCTTCCATCGTTGTTGTTGTGGCTTTCATCGTTGTTGTTGTTGTGGCTTTCATCGTTGTTGTTATTGTCGACATTAGTCGTCGCTGGACGCCTAAAAAAGACGAACACTTTGCTCTTTGTATCGCATCTCACCAATGACGACGCATGCGTCTTGTTATATAAGCCCGCTCTCAAGGTATGGCCTACTCGCTGAGGGTCGATTCCCAGGTTAAGCGGCGATTGTTGGATCTGCTGCATCGGCCGCCATCCATGGCAAATAGATGCCGTGGCTGCGAGCCGATTAGTAGTAACGTCACTACCACAGTAACTACTCTGACTAGTCTAACTAGATGTGGCAGCGTGGCCTAGGGGGGAGGGGCAGTGCGCTAGTCATAGTTGTTGTCGAGCGGGGTTTTGTCGGTTTGGTCCGTGCTGTTGTTGTTATTGATCGAATTTTCTCTGAGTGATACTCATTGAGAGTAGATGACTAACCACCCCACAACCGTTGCTAAGTGAGTCAGCGGCCATGCTGCCGCCACAAGCACTGTTTGTTGTTCGGGACTTACCCTAAACCCATCGTAACATGTCCGGCCTAATTGAAGATGTGCCCCCTCGCGGCGATCCAGGTCCGTAGGGGACGACGGAGGCTAGAGGCGAATTGAAAACAATTTGTTTTTTCAGACTGTTCTTAATTCTACGAGTAGAATTACCGATAATTACGATAGTTACCTAGTTTTGATGTGTCTGCCCTATCTTGTGTGTGAGTTGGCGACGTTTGTCGGTGCATAGAGATTTAACGGTGGAGAATGGAGGAGCTGCGACACGCGACCACCGCTATCACTGGTGCTACTTCTACTAACCACTACGACCAATGCACCCGGTCGTGGCGGGTTATTATGGTTGGCGTCGTAGTTGTTGAATGTCGATGTTGTTTTTTGTTGTCGCTGTTTTTGTCGGCATCATCGCAAATCTTGTGCCTGCTGCTGCTGTCATCGACGAATGAGGGAAAGGGCAGGTTGTCCGCGATGATGCCATGATAAAGATAGCCCGAGCAGAGAGTAAGCGTCCAAGCAGCCGGCTTGGTACGATCGTTTTTGTCGAGCGTGTGGCGCGATAGGTGCCCTTGCGAGCGCCCGGAGCGACCGGAGAAAATGCGTAGGTGCTGTACAGGTTCAATTCCCTCCCCCCCGTTGCACATATGTCTTGTAGTATAGGGTCCGTCGTTTGAAGCAATGCGAAAGCTTGTTTCGAACGACAGACCCCATATAATAATAATAATGATAATCATCATTCTATGAGGTCCGTCGTATAACATATAAGAAAATTCCGTACACGCTAAGTCTCCGTTGGCTGATAGTCAGCCCGAGCCAGTCGCTGCGTTAGGGTACGGTCGTTTGCTGCCTCTTTCGAACGCCGAATAGAACGCAGCGTGGTGGACAGTGGCCTCTGCTCGAAACCAACAGTTGTTGAGTGAGCGTTTCGTGTAAGCAGCGCCTCCTCGCTATGCGCGTGCCTTTTAATGCTCTCCACATGCGCCGTCTCTATTCCAGGTTTTTCCCACTCCCGTGTTGTACCCTCGCCCCGTCTCTCCCCTATATATATATATATATATATATATATTTCTCTGTGTCTCTCGATAATCTCCCTCTCATTAACTCTATCTCTCTCTCGCCCGCTATCCTGGTCGCGCACCCGGGCATGTGCTCTTACTGCCTCGCTGGATCGGTTGGTCGGTGACTTTCTTTGTATGATTAGCTCGACTGAGCAGTTTTCCCGCCGCCCCTGGCTACGACGAGTCTAGAAGGGAGCCAAAGTATTCCCTCCGGAAGTTGTGCGTGCTGGTTGCTCCTGCTGCTCCCACTGCCGCTGCTGCTGCTGCTGATATATTTACTTCTACATTTGCTATCAATGCAGCCACTTCCACTGCTTCTTCTTCTTTTACTACGACGACGAATTCTATTACGTTACCACTACGACTACTACTACTACTGCAACAACAACAACTACTCCTTCTCTTCCTCTTCCTCCTAGTATTACGGGCACTAGAGAGATGACGGCGTGGCGGTCGTGTAAACACGTAGCAGGCAGGTAGGCAGCACCGTCCTCCACACAAGAGTTTCCCTCGCAACTCGAACGGATTCGGCCGGCCAGTCGAATATTGTTCATGCCATCATTCTTGGCATGATACTGTTATGAATAGTACTAGTTAGATATAACCTAACTTAACATATAGTTGCTGTGTGACAGCGCTCTGTATGTGCGCGCTTCCCGGTAGAGCGCTTCTCGCCGACATCGCTAGCGATAGTGCCACCCCACACAAACGTCAGTCACTAGGTGTTGTGCTGCCATTCTTGTTTGTTCGTCGTCGTCGCCGCCGCCATTCGAAGGGATTGAAAATTTCGAGCGTGTTGAAGACCGGCGAACATGTGCCACATGGTGCGTACGCCATTGCTGGTGAGCAGGACAGACAGAAACACTCGACAGAGGTTTTTTTTCCACTCAGATCAGTCAAACTTCTTTTGATCGACCCATTAGCTTTTTTGGCAGTCGCGTTGTCGTTATAGCTGTCAATGCAGTGAAGTATTTATGGTCGTGTCGCTTCCCACTCCGCGCTACAGCATCTACGTGTTTACGTTGTGCATATGCGTAAATGTACACCTGTGCATTTCTGTGTATGTGTATTTATCATCTATGTAGACGTTACGTCTACTACGTGGGATTTGTTTTTCATTTATCATTTTTGTTTTTTATTTTATTTACAATGCTTTATTTTACAATACACTACAGAAGGAAGCCTACGTACAGATCGAACAGTGAGTGCAATGTACGTGCATACGTAATTAATAACAGCCCCTCTCCTGGCACGTCTTCTGGTTAACATCAACGATTTATTTATGCTCTTCTCGAGGCATGAGACCTCCGTCGTCATTTATTAACAGGAGCCTCTCTGGCTCTATCGCCAGCGTGCCCACACTATTTGGCTTTCTATATTCGCTCGCTCCTTATCTCGCTGTGTTACATCACACGCGTTTCTTCGCGCCTTTGCGACTTTACAAAGGCCTTCCTGTCACTGGTCGCGCGCAGAATCATGCTTTTTTTTTCTTTATATTATTCCTTCCCTTCGTAGCATCCTCGTTCTCTACCTTCCCGATCTCTCTCTCTCTCTCTCTCTCGAATATCTGTCTATGCGTGTGTTTGGCGCCTACGACGGGCGACTGACGGTTCGCTGCTGATACTGTCCCGCGCACGATTCGTCGTTTTCCGCCTTTTGCCGTTGGCTGCTAGCACTGGATCATTTCATGTGTTTTTGCTGCTCCTGCTGCCACCGTCACCACCGCCGCCACCACCACGATAGCTGGGCTGTTTCTACGTAGGTAGTACTTTTTAGCTGCTTGTTACGTCAGTGGGTTGAACCCGGTGGCGTGGCGTAGGTGCATTCGCATGCGCGTCGCCACCGGAGGAGACGCATAGGTGCGCGGGTTCGAGCCCCACCGTTGCACCGATTTGTATTACGTATGACGTCCGTCAGCAATGCGAAAAGCAGTCCCGTGGACGTTGAATCTTGGCTGGAGGTCAGTCCGAAAACGTATTTTTAGCTACGTCAGTGGCGTTTCTGCACCACCGTAGCCGCCACCTACGTAACCTTCGCCTCAGTGCGGCGACGCTGCTTGGTTGGTCCAGAAAACACTACGACTAAGTTATTGATCGTAGTACCATCACTCTACTACCCGACATTGTTTCTTGTGCACAACTTTTGATGCATTGTTACTCGGGGTCGTAATATCGCCGGATATCTAAAGTGTATGTATGAATATACACACTTATTCAAATGAGCATCTCTCACAACGATGATCAACCGACTGATTGATTTGGCTGCTCCTGTTATTTTTTTTATTATTAGTATTGATTTAGATAAATTATTAACGCTGTGTGGTGTGGGTTCGATTTTTCGAATTGTGGTATTTATTCTGCCATGCTTCGCCGTTTATCGTGTGTCATAGGCTGTCACCACGAGCATCTTCTCTGTCACCCACTACACAAATTTTATGTATATATATTGAAATTGTCTGATACATATGTATAAAAAACAAGATATTCAATTCTCCAAAGTGTTTTTGTTCCCTTCAAAATAACTTCCTCCCGCTGCAATGCGCTCGTGCAACATCATCAAAAAGTACGAATTTTTCTTGATCTCCTCCGTGGGGACAGGAAAAGTCACAGATGCCAAGTCTGGCGATGAGGGAGATTGCGGAAATTAACGCCGGTACGTTGCGTGATGGATGATCCAAGAGCGGTTTGCCCAAAGTCCAGGCGTCTGGCGCCGGTGCCACTTAAAATTTTGCGGCACTATTGCTTATTGACCGTAGAACTAGGAAGCAAATTCTTGGAAGCCTTCCTTGTAGTTGAAAAAGCAGATAAAAGAACCTTGGTGTTGAATCTGCTTTGTCTGAAGTTCATCGTTTCACTCTCTCCTTGGAAGCACCACTGGGAGGATTGGGTTTGGCCTCGATGTTGTAACCATATACCTATGACTTGTCTTCTGTAATCACTCTCTGAAGCAATCCAGTTGTCTGCTCTCGTCTGAAGGTTTAATTGGGACATTTGCTGGGAATTTAGCATTTTTGGAACGAAATCGCTGCTAGTCTTTTAACGGGTTAAATATCGATCAATACTGTTACAGCTGACCCACAAGATTGTTTCTATTCCTCTGCTGTCTCCCTGATAGTAATTCGGCGATTATTGCGTATGATATCATGAACTTTGTCAATGTTTTCTTCTGTTATTGACGTCGACGGCCTTCCCGAAGGAGCGTCAGCTCCACTCTCTTCACGTGCGTCGCGAAGTTGACGCTACCACGTATGCGCAGTGTTCGGGATACTGCTTGATCTCCATAAGCAGTTCGTGACATTCGCACCACGTTAGAACATATGAGTCGGTTTTTATGACAGAAATTTATGCAGATTTGTTGCTCTCCCACTTTCGGCCACTTAAAAAACGTTGAGCCTCGTTTTTCTCCATTTGTTTGAACCGGACTTAAACAATAAACATCGCCACCGATTGGCGAGAAATTGCCGTGAGTGTAGCTGATGAATAGTTTTTCTAAGAAAAACAAATTGGAAAACCTTAGTGGTATCGGCTCAACTTTTGAAATTCAATGTATTGAAACTTGTCGTGTCGCCCCCGTCTATATATATACACACACTAAGGCGGCGGGTGGTTTAATTTACTGAACTGCTCTACCGGAGGCGGAAGTGAATATCAGCTGACTTCTTTTTTATTTGTCGTAGTATTTTCGTATTATAACTACGGGCCATCTTCTATATTTGTATGTTGGCATTATGTATGCTTGTAATGTGCGCTACGTACACGTGATACAAAGTTCGCGTTTTAGGCTGAATGTTTAGACAGAAATAACGCTGCTGTTCACTCTGATTCCTGTTATTGAGAAACTATGTAGAGGCAATCTCTGAAGATAAACTAACTTGGCGTTTTCTGTTTGTTCATCGATTTGTTGCTATATGCGTTTCTTGTACACATCGACTCTTTTCAGGCTCTCAGTACGCCCGCGGTGTACTTCGACGATCCAGAAGCTATCGCCGAACGCGAAAGATGCGACTACAGTATCAAGATCACAGTGGAGATGGCAAAAGCTAATGCCGCCCCGCGGGCGATCCGAATTTATGCCGACGGTACGTGACGGGCGAGCGTGGCTCAGGGGCACCGTGCGCGCGGTATCTTGTTTTTGCTTAGTGTTTTCAGGGTAGATATTTCGTGAGGGTTCGGCGTTTGTTCGGTCAGTCGAGGTCGCTTGAGTCTTCTGGCTGCAGTAATACAGTAACGACTACTACTGGTAACCAACAACCCAACCACGTATCAACACTAACGGTTGCATTGGGTGTCTGTTTGTTGAGGCAGGCATCTACGATCTATTTCATCAGGGCCATGCCCGACAGCTGATGCAGGCAAAGTCCATGTTCCCGAACGTGTATCTCATCGTGGGATGCTGCAGTGATGAACTCACACACGCCCGGAAGGGAAAAACGGTACGAGGTGCAAAAAAAGCACATCTCTTGGCTGTGAATTACTCTTGGGCCCTATTTGCGCTAGCAACAGAACAGCAGCAACGAAATAGTGATCGGCATTAGTACTGGTAAAACTTCAAACAAATATCAATAGCAACATCAGTGAACAATAGCCGTGGTGTGACAAATAGTGAATGACACTGACGAAAAAGGACTGCCATGACAATGAATAGATATAACGGGTCAGTGACAGTCGTGACGCTAGATGAAGCGAGAACAGCATTTACTGTTGTAAGAAATATGAGCAAGAACAACAACAGTTCGCTTCAAAGTGCTAACAAAGTAAAGTTTAATAAATTGAACACAGAACAACGGTCGCAAGAACGACAATAATGTATACGCGTGCTTCTATTAACAAGGGCTGATAGCCATACCCCATATTATGATTAATTTTTTGCTACTAAAACATTTTGCTTATGCAGCTGGCAAGACAAAACATTCACTTAGTTGCGCGCTCATTCGCCGACGAGATTGTATTTTACTCGTCAGTGAGGAAGTCACTTATGATGCGTCCATACGTCGCTAGCTGTACTATTCCGCCTAATTATTTGTTGATTGATCCGTTCTGGCCGTCCCCGGGACTCTGATCACCAGGTGATGACGGGTGAGGAACGATGCGAGGCGTTGCGACACTGTCGTTACGTTGACGAGGTCGTCCGCGACGCGCCATGGGAGCTGAACGACAAGTTCCTCGAACTGCACAAGATCGACTTTGTCGCGCACGATGACATTCCGTACGGCACGTGCGAAGAAGACGATGTGTACCGCTTCTTGAAGGAACGTGGAATGTTCGTGGCGACACAACGCACCGAGGGCGTGTCGACTTCCGACCTTGTCGCTCGCATTGTCAAAGACTACGATATGTACGTGCGAAGGAACCTGGACAGAGGCTATTCAGCTAAAGAGATGAACGTCTCCTTCCTAAACGTAAGTGTTCGTCGTGGCGTGTTGTTTCTTTTCGGGTGAGCTTACCCTCGCATATAAAATCTCGGCTGTTGGTGAATGCATCTATACTGATGCTGCTGCTCGGTACCACTCAATCGATGAACCCTCATCGATCTGGAGTCCATCCCAACAGGCGTGTGTGTTGTAATCTACAATTCTAACCAGACGTATAGGACTGTCTACATTTGGGCAGATAGGCTCACCTGAACTCAACCAGCACCTTTTGATTGTCAAGGCACCCGGTGTTTCTCTTCTCATTTTTAGAAAGCCGCTAACCGAGTAACCTTAATTCTTTGAAATAAAACATCGCATTTCCTGTAACTAGGGGTCTCGTAAAGCCAAATGACATTCGATTTAGATTATTCTAAGGTTTGCGATAGTTAAGTGCCTTACTGTGAATACTAATAATGATCATGCTTGCCGTTTAGCCTACCTGGACGTTCTTTACACAATATTTTTTGGCACTCGACTAATGGTTGCGCATATTGGCCGCCACCGACCTGGCGTTCCTGGCGTTCTATTGCAGGAAAAGAAATTCCAGCTTCAAAATAAAATGAGCGCACTCAAGAAGAAGGGTAATGACCTCGTTGAAAACCTGGGCGAGAAAAAACACGAGTTTATCACAAAATGGGAGGAAAAGTCTCGCGAGTTTATCTGCAGCTTCTTGGAGCTCTTCGGCAGGGATGGAACTCTGGTACGTTTTGGTAATTCTTTTGCCTTTAGTGTCTAACAGAGCACAAGCAAGCTGACACATTCCTAAGTTTGCGAGTAATACTCGGGAGGCACGGATCTATTTTTTTCGGGCCAACAACTTTTTTAACCGTTTTAAACTCTACCGTCTAAACGTGCCCTGATTGCTATCACAATGCGCGCACTCGCCTACATATGTGGGGCGTGATAGTACTCGTCTGCCGAAGCTGAGGATCAACGTGGCGCCCATTTGCCCACGTCGCGAGTCGTCATGCATAGTGCTTCATTTCAACACGCCCTGCCTGGCAATGCCAATGTTCATCTATGCCCCGACACATACAAGGCGTGATTAGTGATGTGCGATCGATCGATCGATGAAGCCCCAGCCAGAGCCGCCTGCTCCGCGAGAACAGTACCGCTGTCTTTTGCCATCTCTTTTGCTAGTTACGACTGAACACATTGTGTCACACATCTGCAGATAAACGGTGTGCTGGTGGGGGACTGTCTACGTGATATGAGTCTTCTTCTGCCCTCTCCCCCCTCTCTCTCTCTCTTCCTTCTTTCGTCGATTTGATTAGTGTAAATCTTCAGCAGCATCTTCAACGCTTTTGGCGTCTGTTATTCTTAATGCTCTTGCGGTTGATTTTAGTGTTAGCGGTTGGCTTTTTGGGGCTTCTCTCTGCTTCTTCTTTATGTCACAGCCGCCGCTCGTTTTGTTACGTACGGTGTTTGTCGGTTACGATGTTCTTCTGTGGCCGCTAAACGTTAGCGTTCTTGCCGTGTGCCGCTATAATTACAACCACTGCATACCTGTTACTGTTTCTTTGCTTAATGTGCTACTCTCGTCATTGTCGCCTTTATTGTGTCTCTCGTTGTCGTCGTCATCGTTATTGTCATCATCCTCATCGTCTTTGTTGTTATTGTGTCTATTGTTGTTGTTGCTGCTGCTGCTGATGATGATGTGATTGTTCTTGCTGATGATGACGTTGTTGTTTTCGTTGTTGCTATTATTGTTACGGCTGTCTACAGTTTTGTTACGTTAGCGTAAACGGTCACTTCTCTATGTAGTAGCTATTGTTGTTGTTCCCGTTGCGCTGTTGTTGTTGTTGTTGCCTATGCCTGCCGATGATGATGATGATGATGACAATAATGTTGCTGCTGCTGGTGCTATTGGGGTGGTGGCCGGCCGAGTTGTCCGTTGAGCTTTGCGTTGTGAAATTGAGCCTTGCCCCCCTTGTGTCGTTGTTGCAACCGATGTCTCATGTGGCCTTCTGTCGTGTTGTGTCCATTGGTGTTGCTGTCTGTGAATGCTCTCTTCGTGTCTGTTTCGTGTCCGCTCTGCGCGGCGCTTCGCACAGCTGGCCGTTGGCTGGAGCAGCGGCGGCGGCAGCAGCAGTACACCGGCGTCGTCGGGGGGGGGATCGAGCAACGAGAACCCCTCGACGCTGGCTACCCCCGCGGGTGAGCACAATGGACAACTACCCCACGTCTCTCGAATCGAATTCAACGACGACGACGACGACGACAACGACGATAATGAGGACAGCAGCAACAACAGCAACGATCACGCCGACGACGAGGAATACGGCAACAGGAATAACGGCAGGTCATTAGGGCCCGGCACAGCAGCAATCAAATCGGCATGCGGAGAATCATCAACAACAACAACGCCAGCTAAAACTAGCCGTCAGCCGAACTCTGCCGGCGACTCCGGCGGCGCGTACCAGCGTCGAGGCCAGCAGGACGATGACAACAGCACAAGCGACGATACTAGGTTGGAGGAGAAATTTTACACGCCGCCTGGATCTCGCGGAAATAAATCGCCACCTCAGCCGCGGCAGCAGCAGCAGCAGCAACAACAACAACAACAGTAGTGACAACAAGAGCAGACGCAGCGATCTGTGGCGATCAATCCTGGCCAACAACGGTCCAGCAAACTCGACGCGGATCGCTGATTGTCGACTGGAAACGTTGACGGGACAACAACAACAACGGCAACGACGTACGGCAAAAACACTTCGCGCAGCCAATGTAAGAGAATATGATGCGGCGTTCGTGCAACGAACTATCGTCGGCTATCCGGTAGGCAGCAAAACAAACCGCTACCGCGACTTAGAAGACAACGACGACGACAGACGACGTTTCGTTACGAGCAAGATGAGAATCAAAAACGAACGAACCTAAAACGACTCGATTATTCCGACATCACTTGTGTTTACACCTGCTGAAGCTGGACATTGTTTTCCACCGGAAGCCGAATACTCTTTATGACACACGACCATTACTGTTCGAGAACAACAACAGCAACGACGGCGACGACCACGATAACAGCAATAAGAGCAACAACAATAACAGGGAACAGAAACAACGCAAGAATAATCAACCACTTTAGCAAGTCAAACCAGTTATCACTAGCACCGTCTACTACTATAGCTACTACTTCTACTACCACTACCACCATTGCTATAATTCGGGCCATTTATTGCCGCTACATGGAGGTGCGATCCAAACAGACAGTGAGACCGGCACCGCTGGGATTTCTGGCGTATATTTGTGTGGCGTGATGTGGATTACAGAGCAGTATGCCACATACTCTTTAAATGAAAAATATAGAAACAGTCCGAGTAAAACGTACATATCTTTCATTGACCATGCGTGGTTTATTTATATATATATATATATATATATATATATATATATATGTTTTTTGTTTTTTAGCCTGTACTCATGTTTTTAGCGTCTAAGGCTTGAGCTTTACGGAGGAAGGAGCATATTAATCGACCATTTTATTCTGCATTTTATAGACATACCAGCTAGTAACCTAGCACATGTACATTGTACATGACATCATCATCATTATATAGCTCTTGTTTTTCGGAAAAAAGTCGAAGTGACACTTCTATTGTTGCTCAGTTTTTTTTACTGCGTGCCGTCCATGAGCGCAGCGTAGCAAATGAAATGGTTCTTAAATTGATTCTAAACATTTCAATTCGTAGTTGTCTTGTTCATCATTAGAAAAATGAATCAAGACACACCTGTGTAGCACACTTGGTCATTCCACACTGTCACAAGGATTTATTGTTAAAAACAGGCCACATAAAAACGCAGCATTTCCGAACGAAGACGTAGCAGTTTTGCAAAGGGCCAAACGTAGTATGAGATCCATTGCACCTTAAAACAAGTAGCTTGGGTGTCCTATATAGGCCTATACAATTATTCTATGGTCCTTTTAAGTACTTGCCTGCAGTTCCGATGGTCACACACACACTGGGGAGAGTCTGACCGTGGCTGATTGGAAAAGATTTATATTCGTTTATCAAATGTATACGTTTTATTGTCTATTGTCACATTTGACAAACAGTGTATTATCAAGTGTATTTCAACGTATTGTTCTGAATCGTATTTTGATTTAATTCAGCTATGTAATCGTGGCAATGAAATATAAATAACCAGAATAATTTCTACAGACATGTGTTGTTGATTTGCTATGAGTAACCCATCCTGTGGTAGTCAGGACTCTGGAACAGATGCATAATTCGCATTGGCGTTGTGCATATAACTAGCAGGCACGTCTATCAATACAAAGATAACGACCTTTGCGCATTTTTACCTAGGTTCTCGGCAATTGCTATATATATATTTATTCAATTTCAAATCATTCACGGTCGGACCATGACATTTGGGTCCCTGCGAACGTGTGCACCATTACGGGGGGTCCAGTGTAGGGACCAGCCATTTCTGGAGGGTTCCTCGAACCGAGGCCGCATTGCCCCGTTGCACATCCAGCGACAGACGCTGTCTGAGGAAATCACTTGCTCGCTTATCTCCGCTGGCTAGAATTAGCCGCTTCCCGACCTTCTGTAGCAAACTGCGAGTAGACGGACCCGGCTATATATATATATATGTATATATATATATATATATTGCAGTGCAAGGCGATAAAGCTGGTCGCTGGTCAGAAGGGAAGGGGAATTGCTGTGGCAAATGATGCTTCGCGATCGAGATTGTAAACGGTGGTTGCACGCCACTTTGTTTTGTACCAATTTGGTACGTGGATATTGTTTTTTTGCCCACCATTACTAAGTGTTTAATGGTGGTGGCGGGGTGTTCACTGCTTGTTTGGTGACCGGGGGGGGGGGGCTACGGCTTAGTATCTGACTAATTCTAATATCTGTGCAATGGGGGCAACAATCTCTCTTTCAGAATCTTCTATGGAACGAAGGTAAGGGCCGTTTAAGAAACGCACTGTCGCCGTCCAGCACACCGCCGGACTCACCGTCGGTCGAGAAGGCCATCGGCAGCGATGGTAGCGAAGCCGATGAAGAAGCTGAGGAAGACATCGCAGGTCGCAACCTGAGCCCGATACGGTTCGACGATTCGGACGACGAAGGAACGGGAAGCGATCACCGCGCTGATTCGCCGCCTACAAAGAGAGGCCGAGGTGGCGCTCGGGACCTCAACTCGAGTTCGCCCCAAAGTGAACCGATGTCAACCAGTACAACATTAGGCCGCCGACGAGCCGGGAGGAGATGAACATCGACCACGGCGAGGCTTGACACGACGACATTTCGATTACATCGGGAACGGGAAAGCTTTTAGGGAGATCGAGAGAGAGAGAGATATGAGGGGGACGAGGCGATGCTGACGACGAACAAGATTATAACAGCAGCTTGTTTTAATTATATGCTGAACATTATAAACATACATATTCCGCCTCGAAAGGATTACAGTGAATGCATTGAGGTTTCTGAATGCAACGGCACATCAGCCATATGCATTGTACGAGGACCTGTACTTTATTTATTGTTTTTATCCGCTAGGCGAATATAATGTAGTAGTTGCCTTTGATGTCTGGTGGCGCCATTTTTAGTTCAAGGTTTTTAGTGCAAGTGTGCGAGTCATATATATATATATATATATATATACATATATCACATTTTAGCCCGGATTATTAGCGGGCGTTAATCTTTGAGGCAACTAGTTGGAGACGATTTTTGTATATTTGCGAAGAAGACGACGTTGTCAATGAGATATCAGAGATCGCTTACCTGAGAGGGTTGCGCGTAATTACGTACTGACCACAAGACTAGAGACGAAGGGAATGTACCACTTGGATCCTGGAACGTTTTAAAAGTTGTTTAAAAGGAGACAAGACAGCGAATGTGTGGCAGATGTCAAGTGCCTTGTAATTACCGATAATTGCTTGGCGATATCAAAGAGATTTGTTCGTTAGAGAGAGAAAGAAAGAAATAGGGGACATGTGTTGCTTAGACGAAATGCCCGAACAGGTACCCTTTTACGAATCCTGTTTGTTGATATTGACTGAGCGAACTGAAGGCCCTGCCATCGTGCGATAAGTTTACCAGGAAGCATACAGTCGGAAATCGAAGTAGTTCCGTAGGTTCCATACATATGAGACAGACTTAAAGGAAGGCATAGATGGTGTGCGTTTTTCACGAAGATAAAGCTGTAGTAAACCTTAGTAGCCTGGCGGTGTAACATGTGCAGTCTGCTTCAGGGACGGCCCCGAGAGTATCAGTTACCATCATAATACATGATACCATTCAAAGATGTTGAAAGAGTTGATACAGTTTGGTTAGTGGAACACTAGTGGACGGATCTCCACAATTTTCACTATGTCTACTATGGAAACCATTTTCAACTAGGCTACGACCAGCTGTAAAACAGGCGACTTTTTTCTCGCGTTTACCGTTGGTAGCCCTAGCTATAATGTACACTAATATTCGTTACCAAACCGTTTGTGATAAACAGATATATATATATATATATATATATATATATATATATATATATATATATATATATATATATATATATGCGAGCGATGGCCCGTTTTTAGCATGATGATTTTGAACATATTACTATAAAGATATATGTTGAGATTTGTAGCTTTTATTTTTATTTATTGTAGTGATGCGCATATGGTCGTTAGAACCTGTTGTAGAAGGCAAATAAACAAGATGTCAATATCACATACTAGCGACTGTCGATTCGAGAACCTCGTCGTTTAAAATACGTTATATATGAAGATGTTACAATTAAATAAACTGGGAGCTAGATAATTGGTTTTAAAAAATACACAAATAACAGCTAAACCATACACGGTAACCAAAAATAAAATATGAATGAAACTGATGAAGGTGTTGCCTTCTATTACACTTCGTACGATTGTAGGGTCACACTATATATATATTTGTTACAAGCTCTTTGGCATTGCCAGTACAAACTGTATTCAGGCTTTTAATTCGATAAGATCAGATCACGATCTGCCTCTTCTCTAATTAAGACCCCACTAAACGTTGGTTCATTTTTCTAGTTGGGGGATTTCCTTCCTCACTGATTCTGGCAAAGAGGAGCTTCGCTACGACTCAGCTTTTTAAAAGATGTAGATGTTGCAGAGCATGAAGCGTCTTATCTAATTGTATTCTCAATGTATCAGCCGTACCTAAACATGGTTAGTGTTTAGGTTACTTCAATGTTGACTGGTAAGGCTGCTAGGCCACAAAAGTCCATCACCTGTTTCGCCATCTATACGCATAACGTCAGGTAGGCTATTGCGTTGATGTGAAAAATGTGTTTCGCCGAATCGAAATATATATTCTAGTTCTAAGCAGCCGTCATAGATGCTGTTGCTTCGCGCTCGTTTCTCCTACGTATTTTTAGCGTCGTTTGCCGTCTTGTCCGTACATTCTTGCGCGATCTGTGCGGCCAGACAGCGTTGGCTGTGAGACGATTTATTGATTTAGCCAGCACTGCGGCCCACCCATCACCATCATCATCATAACCCCCCCCCCCCCCCAGGATCTTTATCCATTTTTCTACTGAACCCACAACTGTTGAGCCAACAACCGTTTTCTAGGCCAACACATTAGTCTCGACATGGCCGTTCTGCTGGCGTAGTTTCGTAGCTTTTTATTATAGCTGTATATTACTTTTCCTTTAAACTACATCAAGAATTATATTGTTATATATATTATTAAATAGCAAAATTACACACCAATATATAGTGGCGGCATGGTCTAGGGACTAGTGCGCTAGTCATGGTTGTCATCTACCGGGGTGTCGCCGGTTCGATCCCTGTTGTTGGTCGAATTTTCTTTGAGCGATGCTCATTGAGAATAGATGATAAACTATACCGCTGAGAGTCAGCGGCCATGCTGCCACAAGCACTGTTGGGGAAACCCGAGATATCTTAACATGTCCGGCCCTCGGTGCATTGAAGATATACCTCAGGTCAAGTGCCAAGCCCGTAGGGGACGGAGGATAGTCTAGAATTAAAAACGACCTCCTTAAAAATGTTTTTAATTCTAGTTTCGTAGCTTGCTCGGTAGCGAATCTGCGAGAGATGCCTCAATGCGTCGTCTGTTCGTAGCGCCCCTGAAGACGCACTCAAGTAGCGCGAGGCAGTACGTGCACATAGAGATAACAACCGAACTATTGTATGCGTGCACGGACGCTCACCTCACACGCCGCACGTGTATGGCCCCGACCACCGGCCTGCGTGCGAACAAGCGAGCGACAAAGCGAATGGATGTGGGCCGCGCGTGTCGCTTCGTGGGCTTTCGTCGAAAAACGTCTCTTAAGCCTCCAGAGAAAGAGTGACGCGGCCAGAGAAATAGTGACGCGTTGTGCACACCACACGGCGGCTGTCGGATTTGTCGCTTTCAATCGCATTGTCACGTTGTGGCGTGTCACCGTGATCTTGATCTTCATTGCTGCCGTGGGCGTCCGTGGCATTAGGCAGGTCGGCATCGTCGCCGTCCATCCATGCTCGGTGGACGGCAGCTGACCCGATCCGACCACTGTCTCCTTCGGACTTAGCATCGATGTGTTTGTTTGTCGTTGCTCTGTCGTCAGCTGCCGTCAGCGACAACAGATAGACCGACATCGATGCATATATCTTTTCATTTCTGTCTCCTCTGATGCGGAGAGCAGCAGCTCCATTAGCGGTCAAATGCTCGCCTAGGCCGCAGACAAGGTGTCGTCGTTTAGACGTTCGCGTAACGTGTCGCACATTTGATCGCAACACGCACGTTGCCGCGTTATGAGCACCAGCAGCAGCAGCAGTTATTGTTGTTGCTGTGGTTGCGGTTGCTACTGTTATTGTTGTTATTGTAGTTGTTGTTGTTGCTGCTGTTCTGGTTGTTGTTGTTTTTGTTGTTGTTGTTGTTGTTGCTGCTGTTCTTGTTGCTGTTGAAGTTGTTGTTGTTGTAGTTGTTGTTTTTGCTGTTGTTGCTGTTCTTCTTGCCGCCTCTGCTGCTGCTGCTGACGATGGTGACAAAAACGACGACGACGCTGTTGATGGTGTTTTTGGTAGGGATGTGGTCATCATAAATAAGTCTCCGGTTGGATAATCGCTGCCACGTTCGGAAACAGCTGGCGCAGCAGCAGTTCCATCGACGAATCGACGCTCGCAGCTTAACTTCCACGACGGCGACGACTACTAACTACTTCCTTAGCCTTTCACGTCGTATCGCGTCTCAGCAGCGCATGTGTTCCGGTGTTTGACAAGTTCCTCACCAGCGTGCTGCGTGTTCGGTGTCGAACTTCGGGGCTGGTAGCACTTTTGCTTTTGCATGCATACGTGACACTGGTGCTACTTGCAGCCGCTCCTGTTGCGCGGCACACTGTCTGCAATAAGACTCATCGGCTGGCAGCTGACAATATGCCGCCTGTTCGAAGGAAATCGCCTCGTGGCATCAAGGGTGGTCGAGCAGTTTCTAACGTCGGATCATCAAGCCCCCAAGACGCATCCATGTCAACCAACTCCGACGGCGCCCACCACGAGGTACCACATTCTCACTGAACGGCTCATCTCTCTCTCTCTCTCTCTCTCTCTCTCAGTTCAATAGATATATTTTGTGTGTTTCATACCCTTTAGTATATATGCGCTTTTGCCTGTATCCCGAGTTGACAAATCGTTTAGCCCTGCAACGTTGAATCTGGTATATATATATATATATGCGAAGGCGAGCACTGCCTAGTGTGCAAACGTATTGTAAATAATTAATGAATCATTACAATATTATATATATATATATATATATATATATATATATGTACAAGTAACCTATGAGGCCAATTAAAGTAGAGGAATAGACCCAATTTTGTTATTTCGAGTGCAATTCGATTTCGCCGCTACAATCTCAGAACGCTTCTTCATCCATCCATCAAGAGCAGATTCTAGCAGTACAATCAATCATGTATCGCACGCATCACCTTGTTATCACTGCTAAAAGCTACGGCAAGCGGCGTGCTCTTTTCCATGTGTTGTTTCCATACATACCAAATGTGGCCAGTTCACACTGCCATCAATAATGAGCATGGTGCTGATCGTAATAGCCAATACCAAACCACTCAACACAGATTAAACACGGATGTTCTGTGAGAAGCGTGTGTTTGAAGATAATAATAGACTGAACTGAACTAGTCAAAGCACGAGAATGACTTACGAGTGAGAGTGGCGACGTGAACGTAGCGTGTGGGTGTTTATTACTAATGCAGATATGTATGCTTTTCTCCTTGCGGTCGCTGTTCAATCGAACACACGTAGAGGTCTGACGAGCTGTTCCGGGAATGGTCGCGACTGAAACAGGAAGCGTCCGGCGCTTTAGATCGGGTTCAAAGACTTCTCGCAAATCCATCTGGATCTGCTGCTGCTGCTGTTGCTGCTAGCAATAATAGAACTGCAACGGCCGCGTCAACAACACCACCAACAACAACAACAACAACGAGAACAGGAAACACAACCACAAACGACCATATAACCATGGTCAGTTATGCCGACTCAACAACCGCGAATGATTCCTGTGGTAGTGCTAATGCGACCACCACCATTACCGCTGACTGTTCCGTTGCAACAACGACAGCAGCAGCAGCAGCAGCAGCAGCAGAAACACCAACTGTGGTAACCACAATGACTCCTTCAAAGTGTGCTACTGCTGCTTGTGCTGTTTCTAGCAGTGACCAAATGACGGATGACCAGAAAACAAGCGTCGTCCAGCATCAAGCAGCCCATGATGGTGGTGGGGATGGTTGCAGCCCCGATCGGGACGATATCACGATCTTCACACGTGGGCAAAGATCGACCAATCTTTCTGTGGTTTTCTCGGAGGCGTGTGTCGTTGCTGCTGACAGCAGCGGGGGATCTACTGCAGAGACCGAAAACGACCCCCGTTCGGAGGCAATGGTCCCCACAAACAAGGATGATGTTGGTAATGATGATAATGATGACGATGATGATGATGACGTTGATGATGATGTCCTTGGCGGCCACCGCAGTGACCATGCTAATGACCGTATCCAGGATAGGCCTCCGACGGCTACCGCATCGGGGGCCACGACCGCCGGCTCCGTCGCCGAAGATGTATCGGCTGCAGCGACAACAGCTCCGGGCGTAACGTTCGCTCGGTACAACATGGGCTCGCAGCGACAGCGCGCCTACACCGATTCGAACGCGTCTCTACGGCGTCACCGTTTCCGGACACGCGTTGCTCGCCTTCCCTGCGTTAGAGTTCTGCCGACGATCGAGGCTGTCGACCACGCCGAAGACCACGACCAAAGCGCTGACGGCGAGCAGACATACTCGAAGGCCCCCCAGGTTAGTAGCGTGTGCCTGCCCCATGTCGTAGTAAGTACTTAGTAAGTGGTAAGAGCAACTTTGACGATGACACCGACGATGTCAGCAGCAACAGCAACAACAATGCTTTTGCAAAAATACATAGAACAGCGACAACAATACCAACCAGCAGCAACAACAAAAACAGACCAGAAACCACAAAAATGCCTGAAAAAAAAACTGCTGCCACAACAATCAAATCAGAATCGATCAAATCAGCCTACAGCAACCTAGGAGGTTATAAAATATAATTATAATTATATGGGGGGGGGGGTTGGATGGAAATGCACCATCTCTTTTTATTGAGACATCTGTGCTCCCCGTTTTTTCGATTATGGTCGATTTAACATGAATCCACTCCGGCATTCATATTGTTTAAATGGGAACCATGAAAGACAATTTTTAGGAGTGGCCGGTCTGGGTGTTGAACCCAGGCCTCCCGAATGCAAGGCAAAGGCTTTTGCCACTAAGCCATCTTGCTCGGTTGGGCAAGTAGTAGAAGAACGGGCCGGTGCATAGCCTATCACCTAATTACGCTATGCATACCGCTATTGCCCGACTCATTGCTGAACCCGACTCATCTCTTACGTATGTACGTACAACTGCGTCTGTGTACTACTCTGCATCTACAGGCGGGCGACACTTCCGCTATGACAACCGACAGTGAAGTTTTCGCCGAGGCCGAGGACGATGATGCCCTCAGTGAATCCGCAGCAGCAGCAGCGGCCGCCTCAGTGTCACTTCGCGGTCGCCGTCGGACTGTGCCGGAAATCATTCTGTTTCCACCGGATAGCGTGACGAGCGCCTTTCGACGCAAAAGCACCGGAGACGTGGTCAGAATCAGCTGCATGGAAATGTTCTTGCGAAAATGAATATATATATATATATTACATGTCAAGCAATATTACACTTGTGAGGTCTGAACGTATTATTGCAAATCCTTTAAACATATTTATAGATATTATTATTATTATTTAAGAATACAGATGGAGCGACAATTGTCTCCTGAGAACGTGTGCACTGGGAATATCACTCTATCTCGTATAGAGTGGGTTGGGACCACTTCCTATATATATATATATATATATATATATAATCCCATATATATAGAAAGAGAGTGAGATAGTTGTGTTTGCAAGGTCGATAGCCATCGCGGCAGATCCCTCTTCCGGAAAAAGCATTGAAGCTCTGGGCTGGATGTACGTGTCTCGTATGCGATATATATCAGCCTCGATAGGGCTTGCCGTGTAGAAGCGGTGAAAAGAAGCGGAAGAATAGCGAGGTGTCGAAAACACACATGGTCAAAAGCGATCAAAGTGAGCAGGGCGGTAGCGGTGATAACAAGGCCAGTAGAAATGAAGTTGGGAATGACGACCATCTGTTCCACCGCTAGTAGAGGAAGGAAATCTTGCTGTGATTGCGTGTGTTACCTAGAAATCGATTTCGCGTTACGTCATGGCGACCCCAAACCGGTGTTTCGAGCCGTTCCCCAGCCGAAGCGGCAACTACACGATGACGATCCCGCTGTCATGCGTAAACTCGCAACAAGAGAACAGCGCATCAACGTTGAGGCTGACGAGGTCTCCCGAGACACCGGTGACGCCCGTGCGGCGGCGTAGCGATCAGCTGAATCGGACGGCATTGTCTTCATCGGGGGCGGCGGCGGCCAACACTGCGACAACAACGGCGTCAGCAGGGGTGGCGCCAGCAACCCCCGACTGTCGTACGCCGATTTCGATTGCGTCCTGCTTGCGACATCACACGCCCTGCTCGAAGCCGGGCCATCCGAACGCGTGCCGAAAACGTGAGGTCGCCAACTTCGACACGAATGCGGTAAGCAGCACACGCTCAGTTGCAATCAGTAACAACAACAACAATAACAACAACACTACAGGTACATGCAAAGGTGTCTTCTACGGATAATACAAAATCGGATTATTTGATGAGGTGCGCAAGCAGCTCCCAGTCAGGCCGGGGGACGGGGACACGACTGGTTTTAGGTGCGACCGCATTTGCCAGTTAGTCCTCTAAAAAAAGTTGGTTGTTATATTAGGCTTGTTGTCGATACGAATGCTCACATTGCCGTTGTTACAATTGTTGCTATTACTTTATGATGGCCTGTTGGCACCGATGGCTTTGTTGTACGGCCAGGATCCAAGCAAGGCGCCATTAGTGGGCACACCGGTGGCAACGGGCGCCGACTTGAAAAGTATCTTCCGAACGATGGACGTCTATATACCGACCGTACTGCTGCGGGGAGCTGAACACGGAAGCAGTCAGAATAGTGCCGGCAGAGGTACTGCGGCATTCGAGGTTGAGTCCCAGCTCGGTAAGGCCTTTCTCGAGTCCTACAAGTTAATTGCGAAAGGCATCGACCACACGAAGAACCTCTACCGTATAAAGGATACGATGGGTTACGGTAGTGGCAGTGGCACTCCTGCCGCCGGAAACTGTGAACGTGGCCGACGCCGCTCCGACAGCACGAACCAGGTGAGCTCACATGTGCGACACGTGCTAATTAAATATGTTCGATTCGTGTCAAGTATTAAACAACTACTGATTTTATGTTAAGTGCTGATGCACCTGGACCCGTATGGCTCAAGGTACATTTAACACACGCTGTTCCCAGAAGTCCTGAGTCGTTGAATTCCTGTCGAAACGTCTTGTGAAATGGCCGAGTCTGGCCTCCATCCCCCTATCGCCGAAAATCGTAGAGGCATCTCAAAACCTATAACATATACATCTCACCGAGTATGGCTTGTGGTGCAGAAAACGCGTTTTAGAAACGATTTCATTTAACTTCATTCACCTATTGTCTTGGGGGTTAACAACTGCTGTTGTTAATCGATTTTCAGGATGAAGCTAACGTCAACGTAGGGGACTCCCAATCGACTACGATGTTGGACCAGATTCTCGAAGGCGTTGTGGCACCCCTTAAGGCGCTTGCCGACGATCCCGACGCAGAAGAAGCCTTGAACAAGCTTGAGGCTATTGAAGCTCTTCTTTATGCATCAACCAGGTACCACGTGCAGCCACGGTTCAAGCTCCGAGTAATGTTTTCGTTTGCATAAATGGTTCTGGACTGCAGCGTGTGGGTAACCAGAATGGCGTTCAAGTTCTATTCTAAAACAGGGTACTCGTTTTAGAGCGACTCATTAGCAAATGCGTTGCGTTGTACAACGCGTTGTCACAGCTACAATAGTGTGGGACTCTCAAACCTACTAAAATGAAGCCGTACCTTTTGCCCATTGTCGGTGGCCCCAGTCCTATCTTCTATAGGTTTTTCATCTAGGCACTTGAATTTGCTGCTAAGACTACTCAACTTGTAGAGCTTGATCTTGTTTGGCGATTATTTTCGCGTCCGAGATCAATTCTGCGCATTTTCTGACAACAGAGTTCTTGAAAAGCGCCTATACAATAACTTGAGAAATCAGGAAATTTCCCAGTTTTAGGCTCCGGGAAGCTAGCTCTCGCTCGGTACTGAAAAAGTCGCAGCGTTTGTAGCGATGCCCTACCTCATCAGCATATCTTAAGTTGCACATAAAGCGTCAGAAAATCCAGCTTCACCAATGCGGTTAGGATATTGCTGAAAGCAGCCACCATAGCTCGTTAGAAGTTCCGCAAGCGGGTCAGTAAGACAGTCGTGGTGAGGCTGCAAGCTTATTCCCAGGTACACTAGCCATGTGTATAACTGTTACGGGGTGCATTTCCGGGCGTACTACACATTCAGGTATTGGCCGGATATCTGCCAAAGCTCCGTTGGCTGTTCTTTCAAGTAGATCATCGTCACGGGGGGTGGGGATCAGTACCGGATCGTTTGCGACACAACAAGACTTCCCGGGGAGTTTATTCTATCTCACTATGGACCTTTGGAGGACCCCGGTTGTGACGGCTAAATGCACTCGTTCATAGGTAGACGCTCGATTTTTTAGGAAAGACGCTCGGATATGTCATAAATAGGTGGATACGCCTTTGTCTCCAAATGCAATGTTTACGCCCTCCGTAGAAAGTGTGATAAACGCGTAACACTCATTAAGTGCGGCTGGTGGACAACGCCGCCGGCTTGGTTTCGTCGCGTTTCTCTGTGCTTCGTTTTCGTACGTTTGGTTCTTGGCGGAATGTGTGGACTGTTGGACCATAAAACCGTGCTGGTGTTTCCAAAAAAACGCCTTCTTGTCTTCTAGCTCTGTTACTAGTCGTTCTTCGATCATGTGCTCAGCTGCTTTGGATAGGAAGGCACGAATACTTTTAGGCGGTACGCCAACGGGCACCCTCCGCAGTTTACTGGGTTCTAGTGCAAGAGTCAGGCATGCCGCTCTCAAAGAATCAGGTTACTCACCGCTGGCATGCATTTGTCCATCATGAGTTTGATAACCGTTGGGTGGCATGTTAGAGCATGCGCACCTTTTGTGGGGGGACAGCATTTAGTCTGGTGTTTTTCTCGGACGCATGCGTTCGGCCACGATTCTAGCCTCCGCAAAATCTTCTCCAACGGACTACGCTGATAGTGTTTGTCATACAAACACAAGCCTGCTATTGTCGAATCGTTTTAATATAAACAAATTACTAACTTCTACACGTACGTATGCTTCCTTCGGCCTGCATTTTGCCAATGTGCGCTTTGAATTCAGGGAAATGCCTCTCGACACCTGCGGAAAGAATGATACGAACCTATTTCATCGCCGAGTGACCCCGGGCGTTTACGAATTCGGTCGAAGGCTTCGTAACGTCAACGAGATGGTTTCCGAGGACCTGGTCAAAGCGACGTTCCTTGGACGGGATCACGATGTCCGTGGACTCTTGAGGAACCTGCACGGTCTCCTTCGAGCGTATCAGGTGCATATATATATATATATATATATATATATATATATATATATATATATATATATATATATATATATATATATATATATATATATATTATATATATATATATATATATATATAGGGGAATTAAAGACAACTGCACCAACAACTGGGCACTGGCGTTCGATGGCTCTAGCAGCAGACCTTTTTTCAGCATATTTATTTAGTTTAGCATTTTAACTATAGAGAGCACTTCAAATAAGATCCAGGTAGATACTTTTTCGTATGGCGACTAAAAATTTGACTTTGTTATAAACACCGATATATATATATATATATATATATATATATATATATATCACGGTTATTTTTCTTTTTCCAGAGAGGCGCAGTCAATCTTGGAAAGGTGTCTCGCCAACTGACGCCCGAACTAGTCTGCTCGTCACCGTCACGTCCCTAACAATTGAGGTTCCTTTACTACCTCACGCGGTTAAAGGTGCAGTTAACCTATATGAAGGTCTTGCAAGTGATCCAGATAGTGAACTTGAAGGCGCCTTCAAAGATTCTGTTTCTGTACATAAAGCAAGCGGCTGCTGTTTAGTTTTTTTCAACGCAAATGTGCTATATTGGAAATAGTACGCGCTGTTTTATATTTAGATCTGCGTCTTATCTGTGGTTGTTTCTTCAGCGAACCGAAGAAAAACACGTTTTGGACATTGTTTAGTAGATTAAGTAGTCAGTTAAAATCCGTGTTTTTTCGGGTTTATACTTATAGGATGCAAGTATCATAGATACATTCTTAATCACATTTAGGGTTTACTAGAAAAAAACTACAGTTTCGCTCACAGATAGAAGCATTAGTGCAAAATTAAATACAAATTAAAATAAAGTATTTGATTAAGCATTCGATCGCTATTTAATGTTTCATTAGACTAATGATGGTCAAGCGTTATGGAGCCCAATTTAAATGACACAGTAATACCATAGCGGATGACATTGTCTGAATTATATGAAACTCAGTCCTAGCATATGCAGATTTTGCATTACAGGGACTAACTTAGTTAGAACATAAACGTGAGAAACCCCAAAGCTTCCAGATACCAGGATCCAATATCAGATGACAAGTTCTCAAAAATATATCTATAAAAATATGTATATGGCGTTTCTGAACGACGGTGAGAACGAAATGCTCGCAAAACTCATTCTGCACTCAAAACGGAGCGAAAAAGTTGAAAAATAAGAGATTATGAAATAACCGCGTGCTTCCTTTATATTCTTCCAGGTGAGACACGTATCTTGTTTTAGACTGATTTGCCTTAAAACCTCCGTTTGATCATAAAGAGAGGCAGCTCATTCAATAGGTTGTAAGATTCGTGTAATCGGCTAATAAGATACTGTCCGAAGAGTGCAGAGATACTTTAAATGAACTAGGAAACGTGCATGTCATTGCAAGTGTTACTGCTGCTCGCAAAACGCTTTCTTGAGCATAACTGCGCATACGGATCTCAAAAGAAAGAAAATGTAGATAAACGAGATCCATTTGTAGACTCGCCATTGTGAGTGCTCGTACGCATCCAAAAATAAGAACCCTTGACGACTCAAAAGCTGTGTTCGTAGACCACGCTCCGAGAAATCCTCTACCTCACCCGTAGAGCTTTAGCGTAGGCTCTGCTACCAAGTACTGAGTGACAAACAAATGGCAAAGCACCCGCCGTCAGGAGTCGCATACATGTAGTACTATATATACATATGGAAACGTTTGTATATATATATATATATATATATATATATATAGTTTCATGGTAACTTGAGGGAGGATATCGGTTAGAAAAAATACGTTACTACGGAAAGGATTTTTTACTTAAATATACTAATTACATTTATAAAGTCGAGTTGTCCAAGATAATTCAACGCCAATGTTAAGAAAACTGGCTTGCACTATAAGTGTCCCTTGCTGTTTTATTACATCTATAAGTCAGTCCTCCTTCAGCCGAGAGATAGCCCTGGAGAAAAGAGCGCTATTCTTTTTACTAGCAGACTTGTTCACATGACTAGCCTAGTTTATGCTTCAGTTGCTAGAGCGATAGAAATCTCTTCACGCGGGGCCGTCTTGTGGAGCTGCCCGTTGCATCGATTGCTCTTCAAAGTTTTTTTTTTTATTTTTTTTTATTATTTTTTTTTTTTTAAGTGCGTTTTATTCACAGTATTTTATGTGTATTACAACATTATAGTCGTGTGGTTCGTAAGGCTGAAAGCCCGTGTACGCAGCACTGGAACATCCAATACATATGATTTATTTTTCTTTCCATCTTCTTAGCACCGTGTTACCTACATATCATATTTATGTTTAAAAAAAAAAATAATAGTAGTTAAAAATAATAATGATAATAATAGTAATAATAATAATAGCCAGTAAATAATATTTTGCCTGAGTGTTCAGAGATCTGGTCGAAATATATAATATTAGTGGTCGCTTGAAGTTGTATTTCATGGTCTTCGTGGATAATCAGATATGGCCACCCGCCTCGGCCATGGACAGTACACTTAAAGGCCGCCAAGTGACGCAATGTGTAGGCTCGCGTCGCTGTCTCCCACATGTCACGTCTTCGGCACGTATGACTATACCACCATGTGCACACACATACACATACACACACATACACACATACACATATACATACACATATACACATACATATATATATATATATATATATATATATATATATATATATATATATACATATACATATACACCTGCACACGCGCGTCTGCATACGTGTAGTTGTGCTGTCTCATGGCTGCTGAAATGTGTGTGGGCGTTCATGTGGAAACTCGTTACGGTGGTTACATGTTGTCTGTGTTTGCATTTCATGTGATGATGTGTTTGTGCGTAATGCGTAGTTTTAAGTGTCATACATACATACATACATACTCGTACATTTTGTGTTATTGAAATGTTAGTTTATTCAATTAAACTGGACAGTTGCTCCTGGCTGAGTGATGTAATGTGTTCTCGTATTTGTTTCTTGATTTGTCTAGTGGTCTCATTTGTTTGTTGTCGTATGTTATCAGGACAACTATTTAATAGCTTAATAAAATGACTGGCAGCCCGTCTTTTCATGGTTTCACTTTTTATGTTTTCCAAATTGAGGGTGCCATGTTGGCGTGCTCTGGTAAGATATTGGTGACTTGATCTTTGTCTATCTTGTATCTCACGCCCAACATGTGCCTCTTTCAGAAGAAAATGGGATAGCACTGATTCTGCGTACTGATGTCGAAAAGGCAAAACCTTTAAACTGTCCATAAGTGTTGCTGCATTAACGCTGCGTTCAGCACCAAAGCAGCAAAGTTCAAAAGGAAAAAGGCCAAATTTGGCTCGACAATGTAATAGCTATAGAACTTTAGTTTCGAAGCTTTATGAATGGGGAATAACCGATGTCGCTTGGTTTAAAATCTCAAAGTAAAAACACATATTTAAACTAAGTTAATTTCTCACAAGTTCCCGTAGGAAGATTCCTAATCTCCGTTTGCTTGAGCCACCGGTTTCAATTCAAGACCTTAAGGCTGCTTACAGGGATTTCGCACAACATGTCTATCGAAATGTGTAAATGCCTGCTAAATACAGGCAGTGGGCGGGTCTGTGTTAGTATATCGAGTTTTATTGAACTCGCTAAATAAAGCTGCAAAAAATATAATCAGGAAGATTGAATCTGGACTGCTAGAAGGCCACTGGTCCTTGTCCTCTATACATGCTCATGTGCTCCGCGAGCCACTTTTACACCAAATGGCTGGTTTGAGCAGGTGCGCCGTCCTGCTAAACCACGTAAAATATAGACACAAAATGTATCCACGGTCCAACTTCAATTTGCAGAACATGCAAATAAACATTCTTCATGTGTCACGGTTCGGCCTTTTTTAAAACGATTTGGTGCCATCACATCTCCTTGACTCTGACACCACACTCAAGACGGTTGCTCGACAAAATAAATTATCTGTTCTACAGTGGATAGATAAATCTTCTAGATCGCAGGTAAGCCAGCATTCGGTCATTTCACCGGTAGATTTTTGCGTCTACGATAAATATCTTCTCGTCAGAGCAGGATCGAACGCGGCCAGCTGCGTTGAGCTTGATGGGAACTCCAGGAGCATCTGACATAGAGCAGGTCATATTGTGAATAATCAGCTCTGCTGAGTAGGAATATGGTTCGGTCTCTTCTGCATCTACAAACTTATAAAGTGTCGCTTTTAGAAAACAAAAGAACTTTCAAATTTAATTAGGGTCTGTCCCGCCGGAATAACGAAAACAAGAATTGATTTTGTTGAAATCGTTATACGCAGTGGCTAAGCCAGCTGATTGGTGTTTGTTTACATTCTACTTAGAACAGGCTCTCATGGCGCCTACTGGATGCGTTCAGGTAGTCGCTAATGTTTGACCCAATTTAGCCGTCCGGTATTCGTGTCGTCATTGCTATATATATATATATATATATATATATATATTCCGTAGCTGTTTTTTGTTTAAATGCAATCGTTGTTGAATAGCAGTTTAGTAGCTATAGGTGTCAGTTTGTAATCTTGCAAATATATACAGCAACAACCAAGCGAAGGTACATCCCTTTTACGCCCACAGTCACCATACCATACCGACATAGTACAGAACCATAATTCTGGTCATTTTATCTTGTAGCACAAGAGAAAATAGCTGGCAGTACTTATAATAGTCCTAGTATTACGGTACGGCTTAAAACGGTGACTAGAAGCGCAGAAAAACTAAATTTTCCGACACCGGGAATCGAACCCGGGCCTCGTGGGTGAGAGCCACGTATCCTAGCCACTAGACCATGCCGGAATTTATGTATAGTACCCAATAATTAGTGTATGTCCATTAGTTGAAGAGACAAATATGTTAGGCACAAGTAATGTACCATGATATAGTTACAGTTATTAATAAAAAGCACGAAGTTTGCCGTTACGGGTTCTCGAAGGGTTTTTTATTAGCGGCGGGCCAACTGGGAGGTGTAACACATGCAGGCGGTTAGCTACAGCGCCTTTTACAAGAATGTATATATATATATATATATATATATGAAGAAACATCCTGAACTGTATATTATACTCAATCTGAGTGAAATAAATATAATTGAATATATATACATATATATATATATATATATATATGAAGAAACATCCTGAACTGTATATTATACTCAATCTGAGTGAAATAAATATAATTGAATATATATATATATATATATATATATATACTGTCAGACCCGGGCCTGGACACAAGCCACCGCATTTGTTAAAGGGAAACAGGGAGCTTATGGATAGCCAGTTACAGAGTTGAGGGCGCGACTTTTTCATTGCAAAATATTGCCAGCGATTTGTGTAGTATCAGTTGCAACTGTGTAGGCTTCACTCACCATTTAAAGTAATGCCGCCAAAGCAATGCCGAGCCTGGGGGGTGGAGGGGAAGAAACACGGTTTTAGTGGGTGTGAGTCTTACACTAGTCACGCTAGCTGCTCGTGACGCATGTGCATTCGAATTTCCGAAACCTCCCAAAAAAGCTTCACTCACCAAAGGATAACCTACAAATTTCAATTCGCTATTCGTTTTTTCCGTCCGCCGATCTATGCTGCCAAGTCGTGTAGATAGGTTATAAACATCAGTATACTGATGTTTATAGCTAAAGACATCAGTATACTAATGCTTATGGGGGCAAGGCAGACGTACTGTCCTTCGTAACGAATAGTCTATATCGGAGAGGATCCAATAGTGAGCCTACAGAGATCGCGGCAAAGCGTATAACGTTTGAATTCTACAGTTGGATGCTTAGTAGTTTGTTTGACTTGCGCAGAATTCAGTATTTTGTTGCCATACAAATTTCGCACAGCATACAGGCAGATCGGGACGATGAAGATGTCGTTAGGCTTCTGGCTTAGATATTAACGAAAGAAGCGTTTGTTTTCGGTGTCTAAGTTACTAATAGAATGTGTGTTTGATGATGTGGTATGCAACTGACAGATTTCACGATATATATATATACGCAAAATAGTTTAATAAGAAGGGTATTTTCCGCTTTTCAATAGTCTGGTCATCATACGTTGGGGAAAACTCTTGGGACGTGTTCTGGTGAGCAAACTGACGACCCGATCCAAAGCTGTCAGACAACTTTCGATGCAGCAGGTATCAATCCTTATCCTGTCCTTAGATGTCCTCAAGCTGAACAGATATCTAAAAGCAAACATACTAGAAGGAAGAAGAAACACACTGGTCCGCCTAAGGTAATTGAGCGGTGTCGTAACAGCAGTCTGCAAGCAAATTAGTCTTTTTTGCTACTTGGCGCCACGATCGGTTTCTCTGGCGTAATTTATCTGTCAATGCTCGGCTAATGATCACCTTAAGGTAATGATCACCTTAAGGTGAGGTTGGGGAGAGGGGGGTAATCCATACAAGTTAACGTGCATCGAGGACACATCTCGCATTACTACTGCGCCACCGACAGCAATGAACGCTTTCTCGAAGCTGCAAATAGCTGCGGTGCAATGCTCACGTGGATCCTATCGACACTAGCGTGAGTTACCTTGACGATTCGTTGGGCATCTATCGTAGATACCTACGAAGCCTTTGTAACGTTCAATTTCGAGGCAGGCCAGGTCGGGCCCATTGTTGCTGACCTCTTGGTTATAGCTCGTGGTCACACAAGTCTGTTGGTTAGGGCCCCACGGGTTCGAATCCTGTTGGGCAAAATCGGGCATACGCCTAGATTTCATGGTGTAAACGTTTAGCACTTTGAACTGTGCGAGTTTTGCAATCCGCGTTACGACGGAAACGATCGTGGAACCTGGGCTTTACTTTTTAAAGAAAACCTGCCAGATTACCGTATGTGACCATTGTCGTTTGCCTAAAACAGCGTTGCACATACATCTGTGTGTGAGTTCCATAGATGCGATAGAGAAAAATTGCATGATATGTATCTTCGGTTACTGCATATGATAAAGATGATTACATGGCGTATTGGCAGACGTTGTGCTCAGTACGGAAAAAAGTCACCGCAACAACACGCAGATGGCAGATATGTAGCTAACGTAGATTGCATAGATGCAGCTATTTCTAGAAATACGCGGATCTACATATATAAATCGGCTAAATATTGCTCAGCGTGTCTTGATCTGTAAGCCTATATTCAAATGATTGTCCTGACGCAGCCGAACTGTTTAACAGACCACCTTGCAACATGCTTGGGCTTTTCAAGTGTAGGCCTTTTTGAAAACATTCATGAGGGCGAAATTATAAAGCTATATATAAATATATTTATTTTTGACGCTAGTGGGAGCGAACCACGTAGTTGTAATATAAGTCAGCTATCCATTTGGTCGGTCACTGCGAGAGAACGTTCAGCGGAAAGCCGCTAAGATGCCCGACAGTTCGGGAGGGCCTTCGCCTCCACCAACTCAAGACGTAGCTCGCCTACGGCAGTGTGCATCTTCCGCGTCTGCGTCTAACGAGCATCCACCAACGGGAACGACTGAGAACATTGGATCTGCCCCGACGATGGACACAGATGTACCATGTGAAGCAACCTCAGCATACCAACCAAGCGTTGGCGCCGACCGAAGGAAGCCAGCTTCGCCACCAGAAAGCGAAGCCGACTTTCAGGAGAACACACAAAATGATGGATTCGTGACCGTCACATCCCGAAGGAAGAAAAAGACCCTCTCAAGAGAACAACGAGACCTAGAGAAACTTAAGGAAGATTTATCGACGGGTTCGGTGGGTGCGTTCAAAGTAATCATTCGACGAAAGGAGACGTCGGAGTGCACTGAAACAGAATACCCCGAGGGCTCGTTGCTAACTATATACAAGCACGTCTTCGCCTTGTCATCCAAGTCCAAGATATCCGGAGACCGAAAGTCAACTATAGTGTGGTTCCCTGGCGTAGAATCGACTCAGAAGCTGTTGCCAATCACAAATCTTGGAGACTTTTCGGTATCTGTCCACTGTCCATCATTATCGTCGTTTCGAGCAACTATTCAGAGAGTTCCAACCTGCCTAACAGAGGACGACATTTAAAGGAACTAGCACCGCTTGGGGTCAGCCAGGTGAAACGACTTACGCGGTTGCAGGGCGGTGCTAGGGTCCCTATGGGTAAAGTGATCCTTTCGTTTACCCGACAACCCCCAACATCAACCCTCAACGTGCTTGAACCTGACCAGCCTAGGCTCTGCCACAAATGCCTACGGCCTGGGCACTTCGCGGAACGGTGTACACAACGGCAAGTTTGCAAAAAGTGCGGCACCTCAGGTCATCTTGCTGCAGACTGTACCAATCAGGCGCGGTGTATCAACTGTCGGGGCGCTCACCCGTCAGGGTCGCCTTCGTGCCCCCGTTTAGCCTATCTCAGAGAAAGGAACAGGCTATTCCTCGAAGCCAGAACTCTGCAACAGGTTCGGGTAACGCACCCAGCAGCTGAGATCACCGATGGTCGATCAAACCCCACACCCCAATCAGACACGTCACAGCAACATCCAAGGGGGGCAACCCACGTACGCCAACGTGGTTCGCGGAATTTCTCAGTCTCCCGAGGACCCTGACCCGCAGCTGCTGCTGCTGCCTGCACCAAGGCCACTCCCCGCCAAGAAGCTTAAGAAGCGTACAGGGAGACCTTACGCCAACAGGGAGACGTTTGCTCCACGGCGACGACTAAACCGCGCCACAACCCGCCGAGCACCCAAATCCGCGCGGCCTATCCGTGTCATGGCCGACGCTGCGACTCATGTGTCGCAAGTCGTGTCAGGAGGCGGATCAGACCTGTTGGGCCAGCTTAGGGCTTTAGTGCAGGCTTTAGAAACCCTCCATCAGCTTTTGCCAATGTTGGAGGGCCTTAAACGTATAATGCAATAATGATGCAGCACGACCCCAACAACACATCCAGCAACGGATCAACTGGGTCGACGGCACACTCACAGCAAGCAGCTTGCCCCCTATGCAATGGTTGTTCGGCTTCCTCTCTCCCGCAACGATGCGCAATCACTCTCCATCATTATTCGTCATAATTTGCGGGAATTCTCCAATGGACTGCGGCTAGCCGAGGTCGTAGCCCCGGTCACTAAGAAAAACCGCACTTTTAAAAATGACCGTGTCCATCAGACTATTCTTAAACTAACTGAGGGTGACGTTTCAGGGGCAGCTAGGTTGATTGGACCGTCGGACGTACTGGCTCCCGGCACAGATCACCTGGCAGCCCTTCGCAATAAGCATCCCCCGGCCTCGCCAGACCTAGACTGGCCAGACCTTCCCGGGATTCCGCTTCCATGTACCACTTCGGGGGAAGAAGTTATTGCCGCAGTCAAGAGTTTTGCCCGAAGTTCCGCCGGGGGTTTTGACTTCATCCGACCACGACTGCTAATAGACCTACTCTCTCCGACATTGGGGGACACAGCCGGCCGGTTGGCAGCCGCATTGGCCAAAATTGAAGATTTGCTTTTGTGGGGCGTCCCTCCACCTCAACTGCGACCTATAATCTTTGGGGCCAGGCTTTTTGCCTTAGAGAAGAAAGACGGGTCAGTGAGGCCAATTGCGTGCTCCTCCATTCTGCGCAGGCTAGCCGCAAAGATTGCTTGTAATAGAACCAGAGATAGGATCCGCGAGGCGATTGGTCCCCACCAGCTTGGCTTTGCGACACAAGCCGGGGCCGAGGCCGCCGTGCATACCGCCCGAGCATTTATTGATTCACGCTCACTACCTGGGGTTCTCGTAAAGCTGGATTTTAGGAATGCCTTTAATTCTGTAAGACAGGATCACTTGTTAAAGGCGGTCGGGGCGCACTGCCCCCAGTTGGCACACCATGTCCACCAAGCGTACCGTTACTCTTCTCACCTGGTTCTCCCGGATGATCTCATATCTTCGGCCACGGGACTGCAACAGGGCGATCCTCTGGCTCCTCCATTGTTTTGCCTAAGCATCAAAGAGCTAGTTGACTCCCTTAGCAGCTCACTAAACATTTGGTACCTTGATGATGGCGTACTGGGGGGAGACGCATCCATGGTTGCCGAAGATATTCGGCGCGTGCTTGAATTGGCGCTCATCGCGCTCTCTTTTTACTTCGCTCGTCGTTCTCAGCCACTAGGGTCAACCACCTTCTTCGAGGAGCTAATCTTACAGGGTGATTGGACGACCTTCGCCCATTGAACGAGTTAACGCTGAACACCCTCGAGTTCCTCCTTAATCTTTCGCTGGCACCCCCCGCTCGAAAGCAGGCGCAACTACCGATTTCCAAGGGAGGCCTGGGGATCCCGGATCCACTTAATTCGGCTGGCCCAGCGATAGTCTCCTCTCTTCTTCGATGTGAGAACAAGGTCATTGCACTTCTAGACGAAGCCGGCGCTGTTCAGGACCTCACAAGACGCCTTCAAGAGGAGTTAAAGACAATTCGCAGTGGTGCCTCGGATAATCCTCGGAGCCAACACGACTGGAGCGCGTTGTTGCACGATAAACTATATTGCAGCTTACTCGCGGACTCAATGACGACGCCGCAAAGGCTCGTCTTCGGGCGGTCGCCGCTAAGGGATCCGGGGCCTGGCTGCATGCGCTTCCAAGCGCCCCACTGGGCACCCTCTTGGACGTCGAAACTACCCGAATCAGGGCAGGACTTCGACTCGGCTGTGATCTTGTAACTCCTTACCAATGCAAGTGTGGTCAACCTGTTGACAAGTTAGCCCATCATGGGTTGTCGTGCGTCATGAGTGCAGGATGGCGTGCCAGACATGCCAATATTAACGACACTTTTAGCCGAGCGCTCCGATCTATCGGATTTCCCTGTATTCTAGAGCCCAGGGTCTTTCCGCCGACAACGGCAAACGCCCCGACGGGATGACTCTAACCCCCTTCAGCCGGGGCAGGACGCTTGTCTGGGACGCCACAGTTACCGACTCATTAGCACCTTTAATGGTCGGTGGCGGGGCGGCCTCAGCAGATTACTCTGGTAATCTAGCCGAGGCAAGGAAGCTCGCAAAATATGTTTCAATAGGGTACCCACATTAATTTCAACCGCTAGCGTTTGAGACTTTGGGCGGCCCAGGCAACCTCATCCGCCAACTCCTCCACAGAGTCGGCGAGCAGCTAAACCTCGCAACTGGAGACAAGAGATCTGCGACTTTCTTGAGACAGCGCCTCGACCTTGACGTCCAACGCGGGAACGCGGCGTCCATCCGTCCGTCCGAACGCGGCACGCTGCTGAAGTGGCCCCAACCCACTCTATACGAGATAGAGTAATATTCCCAGTGCACACGTTCCCAGGAGACAATTGTCGCTCCATCTGTATTCTTGATAAATTAGTATTACTATATATATATATATATATATATATATATATATATATATGTATATATATATATATATATATATATATATATATATATATATATATATATATATATATACAGGTAGTTCAATAAGTTCTTAGAATGAAAACCGAGAATTTTCCAAATCATGTTTTTACATTTTTCTTATTCGATATACTCCCCGAGAAGCTTAATACACTTTTCCCACCGAGATTTCAGAGCTTTCATACCTCTTGAGTAGAATTCCGCGTCGTTAGACTGAAAATAGGCATTGACAGCAGCCTTAATCTCTTCATTGCTGGAAAAACGCTTTCCACCGAGACTATTCTTCAAATGTCCGAAGAGGAAATAATCAGAGGGGGCCAGGTCTGGAGAATAGGAGGGTTGTTCAATAAGTTCGAACCTCAGTTGGGCCAGTTTTGCCGATGCTTGCCGGGACTTGTGTGCAGGAGCATTGCCCTGGTGAAACGGGACAACCTTCTTCTGCAAAGCGGGCCGTTTCACGATGAGTTCTTGCTAACGGCAGTCCAACAGTCTTGCATAATATTCTCCTGTGATCGTTTTACAGCTCTCAAGGTAGTCGACCAGCATTATTCTACGTTGGTCTTAAAAAACTGTAGCCATCACCTTTCCGGTCAATGCCGTTGTCCGCACCCTCTTCGGAGGTCCTTCATCAGGTGCACACCATTGGCAAGATGCTTCTTGGGTCTCGGAAGTGTAGTGATAAACCCGGCTTTCATCGACGGTCATGAATCTGCACCAAAAATCCGACAGATTGTTCGACATCTTGGCCAAGTTTCGCTGTAAAGCCAAAACAGGCGCGTCTTTTGGCCTTGGTGGAGCAAATGCGGCAGCCATTTTGCTCTAAGCTCTTTCATCTTAGTTTTCGTGTAGGATAAAATGCACACTGCCTAAACTAATCCCTAATGCCTCCGCTATTTCCTTAATGTTCATTCGCTTATCTGTGCCAAGAATTTTTCGCACTTTCTCTACGTTTTCCTCATCAGTTGCCGTTTTTTGGCCTCCTGGACGTAGTTCATCCTCGGTGCTCCTGCGACCTCTTTTTAACACATTAATCCAGTTGGAAACAGTGGCAAAACATGGCGCAGAGTCACTGTACGTCTCGTCTAACTCAATTTTTACTTGGGTCGCATTCCAACAGTTGAAATAAAAATGCTTGATAACCACTCGAAACTCTTTTTTCTCCATTTTTAAAAATCACGCCGATACGTTGCACGGGAAAGGCTATCAAACGAAATCGCAACGGCCAATCGCCATAATATATTGAGTGCTAGCAGTCGAAAAGTTGCAGTTCCTATTAGCGGTGAAAGCGTGCCAAAATTCGAATTCTAAAAAGCTCATTCTAAGAACTTATTGAACTACCTGTATATGGTCGAAAATTACTTCTGCATGTGTATAAACTTATTACGGTAAATTAGTCACATATAGGCATGCGAAATGCAAGCAGTTAAAACATGGTACTGAATGTAGCTTTGAAAAATATGCGTTTTATTCGGTTTCCGTCGGCGCATTTACACGCGCATTATCCGTGTCGGATGCACGCCATGTTGGGTACGCTAAGGGCATATCGGCTTCGTCTCACCTACTGCGTTGTGATTTCCACCGTTGATTGAGGTACAAAGCTTCGATGATACAATCTACGGGCTGCAGCTTCCAACTTGTAGGGCGGATACACTTGTGTGTGTGTGGGGGGGGGGGGGGTGCTTTGTGTGAATTTGCTTCTCATTGCATTGAGTTCGATTACTTAGCCCGCCATGTGCCAATGCAGATGCCGGCGCTGTGATAGCCTACATCTGTTTATCTATCTACCTACCTATCTATCTAGCTGGGTATTCGAATAGTCCTACCTCACATACTTCGAGAACTTGAGACTCAGATAGTCGCGACCACATGTATTCGCAGCCACGCCATCAGCCCATCGTTCATACCTCCACCCTAGCTCAAACCCTTATTATTGACAATACGGATACCTGCTATTATAAAACCTATCTAGTTACTTGACTTATATATATATATATATTTCCTTTGGCTCATTTGTGTATCCATTATACAGCCCGATTGGCAGTCAGCATTATATCAAAACTGCCTGTTTGCTCAAAGTGATACGGCAAAAACGAGGTGGAGTATGATAGTGTATTTCTAAATGCGTGACTGATACCTAACAAATGCATGTTACTCACACTGCACATCTTAATATGAGGTGGCGCCGCATATAAATGAGCATAAGCACTAAGATATAGGAAACAAATGTTAAGCTAATGGATAGCTACTTTGGAAGCCACTGTTTTGACGCGAGGTGCAACTAAACTGAAAAGAGTCTTAATTAAGTACGTGTATGTAGGTGCTCAACCATTTTGGCTACAATGTCGTTGTATTGTATGGGGCGCAACGCCGAGTATTGCACGGCCAGAATGAGTGGTATGAGTTTCTAGTCTAACGTCTTCAAGCGGCCGACGGTGGTTGCCGGCGCTGATGAGTGAGTGGAACGAAGTTGCCGAGGACTTATCGGGTAAAATATTTTTGCCGCGCTTAGCTGTCGTATTGCCGCTGTTGTCATTACCGGTGCCCTCTGTATTCGGCTTACACAACACATCGATGGGTGGATTAGTGACTTGATGATTGCACCTTCCGGAGAAGCTTCTTGTGCTTCATGCGTCGATTCTGGAACCACGTCTTCACCTACAACAAACAGCACAAGAGCGCAGGTTACGCGCACCACGTTAAGCACGGCTTAAGTTTTGCAGAACTTGCAGTGCAGTCAAACTTAACAGCGTGTCTTTTTCATGACACGTGTAAAACGACTAAGCAATACTTACTGCGTGTATCCCGTTAAGTGACTGGTTTTTTTCTGTGAAATACTTTAAATACCTATGCACGCTTAATACAGCTAGGTCACGTTTTTCCTAAAGTCTATTGGATTGTCGAAGCTCATTGGCCCCTAATGCAAGTATTAGTGCCTATTTTTTCTAGAAAATCAGTGAGTAATTTTATAGAACGCTCTAAAAAGGACATTCGGTAAGCAACTGTGTATGTAGACCTCATAAAAATGCAAGTCTGTTCTCCGCAGTCCAAAATCAATAAAGAAGATCTTAGGGCGCTACATTAGATACTGACAAAACGAAGATTAGTGGATTACAGATGTTTAAACCATCCGCCGGGACGTTAACCTTGCCCGTTGTTCTAAAAAAAGGAGACTCGGGATGCCTTAACAGTCTCGAACAGCTATAGGTATGTGCAACTAAATAACCTAAATAAATAAAACGTCTTGAATAGCATATATATATATATATATATATATATATATATATATATATATATATACACTATTAAAGACGTTTTATTTATTTAGGTAATTTGGTTGCACATACCTATACCTGTATATATATATATATATATATATAGCTGTCACATCATCGGTATAGGTCTAGACGAATGTATAAGGTGCGGCTAAACCGGGTCAAACGCGGACGAGCTGTCTGAACTTATTCGTGTGCGTTCCTATGTCAGGTTGTAGAGGGACCGTGAATAAACGCTGTGTTTTAAGGTTTGCAATGCACCTTGCTCATACCTGTAATTTAGAACAAGGGTGACTGGCGGAGCATATGAGCATGTTCTAGGGATAAGCAATTTTGGCCACCTAGCAGGCCACATGCTTGAACTTAACTATAAACACATAGCCCAGATTTTGGTAATCTATGATCCTCCTCTTCGCATAACAGTTGGCCAGAAAGATCCGGGGGGTTCGTTGAGTAAACACAGGGAGAACCTCCGTCTGTCGACTCGCCATCTCTGGCTGGTCTCACCAATCAGGGCGGGCAGTGTTTAGCTTCTTGCAGTTGAATGGGACGCACGAAATGGACAAACTCAACAGCAATGACAAACGGATTCTAGCTCAAATTGTGGGTGCGAGCTCTACTGATCACTACTTTTGAAGTGCGGCCGAACAATCACAGAAGCCAAATAATGTGCATGTGCCCAGAAGCGTTGCGAGAACGGAGCGCATCAACAATATGTGCGCTTGGCGCGTGATTAGGGATATTCAAAACAGGACGACTGCGCAGATCCCTCCTGCGATTAGTTTTTCTCATCCATTTTTACGTGAATAAAGAAACTCTTATTTTACTCTGTAACTTTCTTTGGGCATATATTGTTTTATATATCATAGATTACAACGATTCAATTGAATCTTCCTATGCCGTCATAATAATAATAATAATAGTAATAATAATATAATAATATAAGTTTGTTTATATGTGTTTCTGCTGCCGGCGGCATACTTTTTGTCTGGCAGATTTCAGGAATGCACAATTCGCTTGGCGTCACTAGGAGTCTGCGTGAGTAATGTAGACTTCAAAACAAACCACTAAACTCGGATTCCCGTATGTATTTTTAGTTTGTGTCATTTGTGCTGTTTTGCGTCACTCTCTTTACCTGCGTCTCAGAGAGGTCAAGCGCAGCGGCGAGTTCCAGCCGCTCGGGTGTGGACAGGTACCGTGAGAGGCGAACTTTGCCTCGAGACCCTCCAGTTGTCGATCGGTAAAGACGGTTCGGGCTTTGCGACCTCGACAGCGTAGTGAAGGCGAGGGCAGATCACGACCGGGCTGATGTAGCAGCGAACCGCTGCCGGGCATGCCTTCACCACAGTATGTTACTCCAACTCCTGCAACTCCAGAAACATGCACCGTGCTAAATTTCGTTTCCGACAGGTGCAACTGAACACTGTTGGTATCGCGGCATGTTCTTTATACATGCTTTGAAATTACCACCCTCCAAATGTATAGATGGTCGTCGTTGCTATGTTGTATAAGTTGCGGCCACCATCAGTATCAGAATGAGAAATAGTCTCCAAAATGTCATTATGTGTGAGGTTTTATTGAGAGGCTGTTCGGCGTGCTAAATAGTAGATGTTACGTATGTTCATTCGATGGACGCAGTGGAAGTTTGCTGTGCCATATATATATATATATATATATATATATTACGTGCACACACATCCGAAGTCTTTAACAGAAATGATTTGCCGCGTTTTTCAAATTTAGTTTTTTTTTTCGCACGGCATAAACTTACGTACGTATTTATCTGTGCAATCTATAATCACACAGAATTCTGTTTAAACACACGTATCATACATCTTTACCGACGCCGGCGGGTACAACAAGGACACCTCTGCGGCCCGGCCTGGGTCTGGATGGCGATTAGTCATTTACTCTCTGTCTTCAAGTCAGAGATTAAACCGTAGTTCTTCGAGGATGAAACAACAGGCGGTACTTTTGAATCCGCTCTTAGCGGTGTACAAAAAAGGATCGATATCTGTGTTGACTACTCCAATGTGTGAGTTATACGTTTTGCCAACCAACTCCACCGTTCGTGACAACGTGTTTGCTTCGGACACAGGGCCAGCTTCCTGACATTAGGCGATGCACAATGAAAGCTCAAGCTTCTTGGAACACCCTTATAATGGCCTCCACAAGGCTGCCCTCAAGAGAAGATGCGCCTAGACACGACCTTCCCGAATCAATGGACTGACTGGAGCGGGCCCATCGCTTGACCAAGGCGGGCCTATCGTTTTGCCGGCCGCGACTTCCCGACCTTTCAAGCCTCGACTTTTTCTTCTGGGCCCACCGGAAGAGTGTCGTTTACGTAACCCCCCATTGTTGATTCGCTTAAGGACCTGATCCACAGAATAAACGTCACTGTAAAGCCGGTAGGGAAATGCCTGTAAAATTTGGACGCGTTTAGCGAAACCTCTGCAACCGCTGTCGAGCGTGTTAATGAAGGAGGGTTTTTGACAGTTTTTGTAATTTAACGGTTTAGTGTGATGTAGAAAAACGGTCTGATGTGCTGCTGGCAGTAACACGAGTGATGGGTTTGATAAAGCAAGCTAAAATGTTAGCGTATGTGCATGCACTCGCTTTGTGTGTATATCACACAACTGTGTTACTTCTCAACCACAGCATCCTGCAGCATCATGGACTTGATACTAAAATCCTCATTGGATGTGCATTCATTCAGGCGTAGTATTATGACGAACATGACGTTAAAAAATTATAATTAGGCGTGAAAATCGAAATATAAGAATTGCGAGTTTCACTTCTCCAAAATTATATCCAATAAACATTTTTGTTTTATTTACATTCAATGAAAATATGTCAGGGTAAAAAGTGATACAACGTTTTTTGGAAATCGTTTGCACTTCAAAAGAGAAAATTCCGCCTTCGTTTATTGAAAAAAAAAATTTCGCCGAGTTATCCTATACCTATAGTTTGTGGCAGGAATTCTGGAAGACCCTGCACTCGTATTAGTTTTTGTGTTTGTATAACGTATAAATAAAAAAAATGTTCGAATTCTCGCATCATACGTTAGATATATATATATATATATATATATATATAGATATTACATATATAGTAACCTGCAGTGTATGCATCGAGTGGTTAAGTGGATCCTTGTGCTCGGTGCTAGACGTTTATTTTGCCAACTCGGCGACTACACGCCAATTAGAGGAGGAAACGAGAACAGATAGTTGTGAGTATGGGAGCCCGCACCACCACCATCACCAGCACAGCTATCAGCCAGCACGATGGCTGCCAATAGGACTGCTGGCCAATGGGAACAATGGCCAATGGCGGGCCAACAGCAGTAGAGCGCAGTGTTTAGCGTAGCAGCCCTTCGAAGGCCGGCCGGCGGCGGCGACGGCAGGGACCGCGGATGCGCCTTATTGCTAGCCTGGCTCTGCGTTGCTGAGGCTCTGCGTGGCGAACGAGTAAGGAGGGACTTGAGTTTCGGCACGTCCCCATGGCCTGGCGAATGGCCCATTCCGACGACACAAACAGCCCCCCCCTCCCGCACCCCGCACCCGAGTAGATAGATACGAGCACACACACACAGGCACCCCGCTGATGTTCGTTCGACCCAGCAGCCACACACGAACGGCAGCGCCACAGGGTAACGGTCGGGGTGCTCGCTGTGCCGCTGGTGGAACCTACGTGGCCTATCTAGCTGGGCCATCAATTGACTTACTTCGGGGCAGCGGTAGTCCCTTGCCGATGCTCCGATGATGATGATGCTGATTATATATCAATAATGATGGTGTGTTGGTAGTTGTGATGATTATGATGATAACGAGAAGAAGAAGAAGAAGATGAAGAAACAGAACAAGACGGCGACGATGCCAACAATAGGAGCAGCTCATAACCTAAAACCTGCGGGCAGGAAGCTGAACAAGAAGTCATTATGAGCTCTTCTTGTGTCTCGGAGGCCACCCGTCGGGGAGGTGGAAGCATCGCCGATAAAGATGGTTACAACAATAATAGAGTAGCGTTGGCGCGGTGGGCCGCTCTAAGCTCTTCGCAGAGACCGATAGTAGCTCTCCGATATGCGTGTGCCAGCTATCTATCTCTGCCCACTCTCTCTCTCTCTCCTCTATCTTCTACCGCGGATGCACGAAGTTAAATTTTGTTACATTCATGTGTATCATTGCACATATAATTATTTGCAGCCAATCGCCTCGAAGCTGTATGTTTTTAGCAGGATTGTTGTGCATGTGCTATGTAGGATATAACCTCCGACAGTAATACATATATATATATATATATATATATATTTGCTACCGCGGATGCACGAACTTGAATTTTGTTACAGTCAGTTGTATCATTGCGCATCTAATTATTTGCAGCCAATCGCCTCGAAGCAGTATGTTTTAGCAGGATTGTTGTGCATGTGTTAATGTAGGATATAACCTCCGA